>OVAP01003513.1:2274-16480 GCA_900406295.1 Aurinia saxatilis
GGGGGGGGGGGGGGGATGATCCCCGCCGGGACCGGATTCAACAAAGGATTGGTGAATCATTCACGGCAACATACCAATATTATTTTAGAAAAAAAAAAAAAAAAAATTATCTTTATTCGAGGAAGCTATGAGAGATATTTTATTTTACCACACTGAATTTTTTTAATCTTCTATTTCAAAATCTGCCTTTTCTAGGACTTAATAACTCCTAATAACTAATAGTGGATTCCTATATTTAATTTCAGTTTTTGTTGTTTGTTGTAGTCCTTTGCTTTGGTAATTTGTTACCACTAATAAAGATAATAATTAATACAAAATAATCACTCGATTCATGCATAAATGGCCATCCCTGGTACAAGAGAAGGTTCCATCGGAATAAATTTTTAATTTAGTTTAGGATTCCCCCTTTTTAAGTGTGAAAATAAATGACAAAAAGATATTGGAACATCGATTTGGAAGAGATGATGAGAGCAAGAGTTCATTTTGGACATGGTACTAGGAAATGGAATCATGAATGGCACCTTATATTTCTGCAAAGCGTAAAGGTATTCATATTATAAATCTGACTATAAATGCTCGTTTTTTATCAGAAGCTTGTGATTTAGTTTTTTATGCCACAAGTAGGGGAAAACAATTCTTAATTATTGGGACAAAAAATAAAGCATCTGATTTAGTGTCACAGGCTGCAATAAGAGCTCGGTGTCATTATGTTAATAAAAAGTGGCTCGGCGGCATGTTAACAAATAGGTCCACTACAGAAAAAAGACTTCATTAGTTTAGGGACTTGAGAACTCAACAAAAGACAGAGGGATTGAACCGTCTTCCAAAAAGGGATGCAGCTGTGTTGAAGAGACAATTATCTCGTTTGGGAACATACCTAGAAGGGATTAAATATATGACGGGCTTGCTTGATATTGTAATCATCGTCGACCAGCAAGAAGAATATACGACTCTTAGAGAATGTATAACTTTGGAAATTCCAACCATTTCTTTAATCGATACAAATTGTAATCCTGATATAGCGGATAATTCTATTCAAACAAATGATGACAATGTAGCTTCAGTTCGATTCATTCTTAACAAATTAGTATTCGCAATTCGTGAGGGTCGTTCTAGCTTGACTCTAATAGAGAACTAAAAATAGCTGGATAACTTAGTTCTCTATGAGGCCAATCTATTTATTTAGTGTGGAATATCGCATGAAGTTAAAAGAAGAGCTCAAGAATTTTTTGTTTGAGCACAATAGTGTCATAACTGATCTCTTTCATGTTTGCTGATACTATTCTTGTTTTACGCTTTTAGCTCTTAGATTTTTATGATGCTTACATATTTCTAAAGAATCAGTTGGACACTGAACAAAATTTTCAAATCATGTCGTAAAACAATCAACTCATATACGTTTATTAAAGAAGTCATACTATGCTCTTAGATTTGTATGATGTTTACATATTTCTAAAGAATCAATTGGACACTCAACAAAATTTTCAAACCATGTTGTAAAACAATCAGCTCATGTATGGTTAGTAAAATAGTCACAATATGAACTAATCATATATTCATCATGCAAAACTTGCTTGCTAGTCGACCTACAACAAGGTCATAGCCAAAAGAGTTTGGGACGACAACATGTTAGACATTGCGCTCAGTTGATGTACAAAAGTTAACCTCAGGGGAACAAATCCTTTAATAACAAAAAGAGGTTATACTAGCCTAATACAAGCACCACCCATTTCCTCCATGAAATTGATAGATCATGAGATTGATCCTCGAATCCGTTCTTTCCAAACCTCCATAGCACCTTCTAAAACAAGGAACAAAAGATACAAAAAGGAGAAATTAATGTAATATCAAGTTATTTGATCACTAATTTGCTATTGCTTGAACTTGATATTACATTAATATCTACCGGGAACATCTTCTTTGATCTTCGCTGGGTCTCTGATTTTAGATTTCCTTGATTCCTTTTTATGCATGATGATGTCTCAAAAATCTGGATCACTCCCTTGATGATCAACAACCATTCGTCCTTCAAATATGTGAAGATACTTGAAGATGAATTCAGTGATGCTTTGTTCATTCGGCTGAGGAATACATTTCCCAGCCCAATAATCGAAGCAGCGTCAAGGACAAGAAAATTGGGTGTCTCAGCGAAGTTAGTGCATTTATTGTTGTCGAAGAAGATTGCGACAACAAGCAAAAACGAGTTGTGGTTTCAGTTTAATGGACAGCCAATGAGATTATCCTTAAGAAAAATTCACTTGGTGACCGGTTTACCGTGTTGGGAAACAACAGAAGAAGACAACTACAGTGGAAATGCATTATTGATTGATACAAATGGGGCCAACCACTCTTGTGAGGACCTGCTTACTTGGATCCAAAATTTGCCTCAAGATGCAGAGGAAGAAAAACTCAGACTTGGCATGTTACTAATAATAGAAAGTATATTTTTTGTAAAGTACAAAATATATATATATATATATATATATATATATATATATATATATATACTGCTCCTTTTCAAAGCTATATCTGGCGTTAGCAAAAGACCAAATGATGTCTTATCCTTGGGGCAGATTGGTTTCAATCTTCTGATAGAGTCAGTAAACCAGAGTTCACTTGATTCTCCTCACTATATGACCTTAAAGATTTTCCTTTAGCATTACAGTTGTGGATGTTGGCGTCGGTACCAAAGCTAGAAGCGGAATATGCTATGCTGGACACCGAACATTCGAATGGTTTTGTCTGTGTCGGGTACTCCAAAACCTTACAACCTCAGCACAACAAGATTAATATGCTTAACCTGAGATTTTAGATTTCCTTGATTCCATTAATATGCTTAACCTGAGACTTTAGATTTCTTTGATTCCTGTTTATGGATGATGGCGTCATAAAAATTTGAATCTTTCTTAATTCTTATGACAGTGATAGAGGTGATATGTTACCGCTTTTACCATATATTTTAATTACTTTTTATGATGAAACTAAAGGATTTCAAAGATAAAAGTGATGGTTTTCATTACTTTATGTTTTCAAAGTGTTTTTGTGGAAATAAGGCTTTTTAGGTCATAAATAGACATTATTCTCCAAGTTCAGCAATTCAGCACCAGATGTTCGGGGCCAGATGAATATGTTGTGTATTTTGGATTGAAGTTAAAATTGAAGACAATCAAGCCATGTGAGTCAGCTGTCACATGGGCTTAGAATCAAGTCATTCGTCCCAATGACTAAGATTCTAAGAAGTTATTCCCTTAATACTGAAGACTGGTGAAGAGGATCAGTTCCACGCTCCATAAGTTTGAACTTAGATGAAGACCTTCCCCATCATAGATTTCTCTGAGAATTTTATACGAGCTAGATGAAGCAGTCATCTTTCCAATGCAAGTGGAATAAAGCAATTCCAACAGTTAGATCTTGAGTTATGTTGATTCTACGAAAGACAGATTGTGCAGTTTTTATGTGAAGCAGTCAAAGAACGCGAATGAAGAGAGATCGATCGATTGCCATATTAGATCGATCGATCAAGGCCCAAAAAGTCTCTTTAAGCCCATGAATTGAAGCCTATGAGTGATTCAAGGTCCAAGGATCTATTAGAAGCGTCCAGACGTGTCAGAAGATGTTCAGTGGTTACCAAAATATATTTTTGGATAACTATCGATCTAATATCCATTTTATTCGATCGACCGAAGAAGATAATATCAATTATTGTGAATCTCTTCAGCTGATCTTCTCTTATCCCTTTACTGAAGCCCTTAGTCGTGCCTCCCTCTCTATATAAATAGACTTCTCATCTCAGAGAAGGGTGTGCCTCTCTTTCACCAAAACTCTCAAGAGAGAGCACTTAGCTTTCATTTTCTCTCAAATTCTTTTGTAATTTCATCTTGTTGTTATAAGGGAGAATATTTCATACTCCTTCTCTACTGATTTGGAGAAGTTTTTCTAAACCATTTGCTATTTATTTATGATGTCAATTTCTATGGTTTTTGCTATGGTTTTTACTATCATTCTTGAGTAGATCTTTTGTTGGGAATAGGAGTTTTCAATAGGTTATACATGGCTTGATAGATAGGTAGGATTTATACTTATTACATGATTGCTTAGATTTGACACCCTAGGTAATTTGTTATATATTGATCTCTTCATTTGACAATATGATGAGATTGATAAGAACTAGTTTTAAATGATAGGTAAACAACTTTTGCGGCTTGCTTTCCTAGTTTATACTTTGTGACTATTGTGTGAATTAGGATGTTAGACATGTTTAATCACTACTATGAAAACAGGAAGATTAATTTACGACTGGCTTGAATACTTAACCGGATTTTTATCTCCTTATAAAACCCGAATAGTTTAATCCATGAAACCTAGAGAATTCTCTAAAACCCGACAATTGCAACAATATATTATTTATCTTTTTCTTTTATTTCATTTCATTTTTTTATAAACCAAAAACTTTCCAATCGATCGATTGACTAACCTCATTCGATCGATCAAAAAAACAAAACCTTATTTTGTTGCTTAGCTCAAGTCGAATCGATTTTGCTACTGTGTACACTTTGCCTCCCTGTGGATTCGATCCCTAAGTACTAATGTGAGAGCCTATGCGCTTGCTGGAATATTTTGGGCGAAAACTAAATCCCAATCAAGTTTTCTGGCGTCGTTGCCGGGGAGCAACAGTTGTACCACTAGCATTAAAACTATATTTCAGTCTAAGCTTTTATTTCATTTCATTTCAGTTTATTTAATTTCAGTCTTTCTTGTTTTCAGAAATTCATAAAAAGAATAAAAAATGGAAGACTATGAAGTTTCAGGAGTCTCTAGAAGACTTGCTATGGCGAAGCTAATGGACCACTCACATGAACCTGACGTTGGAATGAATTTTCCAGCACATGTGGAGCATCAAAGGAATTCTCAGTCTAAAGATTCATCAAATCCCTTTCGTTTTTGTCCACAAACCGTTGAAGCCAAAGAGTTTTGTGCATTCCTTGACGATTTGTACGAAGAAAGAATTGTGGAACTTGATGCCTTGGAAGCTAAATAAATGTAGGAAGTCTCGTGCAACTAAACTGATTTATTACCTAATGATGATTTGTGTTGTGGGTTCAATAATACAGGTTTAGAAGATTGCTTTGCTTTCGATTTGAACTTGGAAGAGCTTTCGTTCGATCGATTCACTGCTGGAATCGAACGATGCACTTCCTGGCAGCAAGAATTTTTTTTGATAAAATGCAGCCCTCTTGTGCCTACGAGAGTACTGAAGATAAGTGTTTCTCTAATGATAATACTTTGCTTAATATCTCAAGTTTTTCATGCAGCGAGAATGCCAAAGTTCAAGAGAGGAAAGAATCTATATCTCGACTTGAAGAAATGTTCCATAGCACGCTTGCCAATCTTGAAGACTCTTGTGTTGGAGGAAACCATGATGATGCCCAAACTGAAATTCACAATAGAGATAATCACCTTACAAGTTATAAAGTCAGTTCCTTTACTGAAAATTCATTTAAACATGCCATTGACTTTATATTTTCATCAAATGATTTTTGTTTAAATGAGCATCTTATTACCAATGACCATTCCAAGATAAATGCTATGTTTGCTCTAAGCTTTCATGCAGAGAAGTTTGTCCCTTTCGTATGGACAATTGTGTTTTGCTTTGCATATATTGTTTTTTGCAGAAATAGGAGAAGAACCAAAGGTGCATTGGCCCAACCTTTTGATACCTTTGACTAGCATTGTGCCGAGAAGACGAACTAAACGACTATAAACAAAGGCGCTGAGTGGGAGGCAACCCACTGGTACGTTTTATTTTATTTATTTTCTTTCAGTAATTTTAAATGTTTTTATTCGAGTCTCGGGAAATAGGATTCAAAGATTCAACCAAGAGGATGCAGAATCGATCGATCACCTTAACAGCAATCGATCGACGTCTGCAGTTCATGAGCTTCATTTCACTATCTTAGTGGAAAGTCAGAGGCCACTTATTCGAATCAACTGGTGATCCAAGAGAACGGAGAGTGCTTCAACACTAATCGAAAGAGAGTAAAAAATCAGGAGAATCACACCGTGATTCGATCGATTGATGACTGTATCGATCGATGAAGACTCAGAATGATGAACACTTCCTCAATTCAACACGACAAATGATGATATACTGATGTCGTCAGGTACAAATCCTCTCCTATTCCTTGTAAAGTCCTTTCAATTCCAATAAGACAAAGAAGGTCATTTGATACACTCGAAGATGACGAGGTAACTATGGAATAAGGACCTTAGACCATCTCCATTCATAAGCAATCTTTAAGGTTGCTTAATAATTTTTAATTAATAAATATAACAATAAAATATTTTAAGAGTTTCACTCTAGTTTTGCCAAAAAATCCACTCCATTGATTAGATATTCTTTGGATTGCTTAAGAATTAAAAAAAATTGATTTTTTTTATTTTATGTATAAATTACTTTTTTAAGATTATAAATATATCACATTTCATGAAAACAGATAATTTATATTGCATAAAATTTTAAACATACACTATAACACAAAAAAATTAAAAATATATAAACTTACAAATCATAAAACGATAAAAAGCGTACAATAATAGAAAACATGTAAAAAATATGATCAAGAACATAAGTTTAGATTTGGTAAAAAAAAAAAAAAGGAGAACCAATCAGAAGTTGACACATATGGGTTGCTAAACTTGATAAAATTGTTTAAATAAGGGCCAGCCCTTAGCAAAAATTTTAATTTTCATTTATTTAAATGGTGAATAGTTAAGAAACTTTAGTCTACGCAACTTCAATGTGGATGCTTTTACTCACAACTGGACTGCAGCCTAGTGACCATCTTTACAAGACTGGCCCGAGGCACTTGTTTCAGAAATCCCATACTCAAGCTTCCCCAACACATCTCGGTTTGTACGTACTTTAATAAATCTGATTTTTTACTCTATTTTATTTGAACCTAAATCGGATTATAAATCTTTCTTGCTAGAGGTATTAGACTAGGAAAAATAAATCCATTCAGGACTTCTTATCCACGTTACTACTCTCTTGCTGATCTTGAATGGTCAACTTATTTAAAGTTGCTACCACACCCATAATCTAACCTCTTTTTAAACCCTATGCAGTCTCTTCTTCTTTTTTGTCTTATATGCAGTATGTGGAAAATGGCCGAAGAGATGAGACCAACGCAGTTTTCCAATCACTCACGTAGACTGGCGAAAAAGGGCATGCACGATCTTAATACATGCATGAAGATTCAAAGAGAAGGTTTCAAGGCTGATTTCCCTGGTAATACTTCATTAAAATTAAGGTAAAATTTGTACCTTGCTGTATATGGCGAAAGCTTTTGGATTCAAAAATAATAATAATAATAAATAAATAAATCCAAAGCTTTATGATCCATACTTGTTTAGCAAAAAAGACAAGGGAAATCAGTGATCAATGGTGGAAAGACGTGGAAAGCATTCAAAGGAGTCCGAGGATGTTCAAGAAGACTTTAGATTCCCTTAAAAGAATCTAAGTCTGGCGGAGGAACGAGCCGAGCTAAGGAGAGAGTGATTGGAGAACTGTGCCATCAAGCGGTCCGATCTCTCTTGCTTTTTTGCAAACATATCGCATTTCTCTTGAGTACGGTAAACCCTAAACACATGAGCCTCACCTCAAAATATTTGCCCCCTCTCATTACACACCTAGCATGTTTTGCCTAGCTGATATTTTCCAGTAAGAAAGCTCACGCAATATAAATGAATGTAGAGAGTCAGATTTCGGTACCTTTAGGGTATTTGCAGGTTGAGATTTCTGTTAGACCAGTTGGGAGAGTTGTGGCCGGAGTATATGAGATGAGAACTTTTGGCAGGATTATCGAGATGACCATCACAAAGTTGCGCCTTTAAGTTGTGATACAATTAAGCGAGTTCCTAACTTTTCAAACTTATTTTCCTTCTTAACATGTTGTTTGTTCGAGGACGAACAAAGCTAAGTCTGGGGGATTTGATAGGGGTGATATTTTACCGCTTTTTACCATATGTTTCAATTACTTTTTATGACGAAACTAAAGGATTTCAAGATAAAAGTGATGGTTTTCACTATTTTATGTTTTCAAAATGTTTTGTGGAAATTAGCTTTTTACGTCATAAATGGGCATTATTCTCCAAGTTCAGCAATTCAGTACCAGATGTTCGGGGCCAGATGAATCTGTTGTACATTTTGGAATGAAGTGAGAATTGAAGACAATCAAACCACGTGAGTCAGATGTCACATGGGCTTGGAATCAAGTCATTCATCCCAACGACTAAGAAGTTATTCCCTTAATACAGAAGACTGGGGAAGAGGATCAGTTCTACGCTTCAGAAGTTTGTCCTTAGATGAAGATTTTTCCCATCATAGATTGCTCTGCGAATTTGACACAAGCTAGATGAAGCAGTCAGATTTCCAATGCAAGTGGAATGAAGCAAATACAACGGTTAGAACTTGAGTTATGCTGATTATACGAAAGAAAGATTGTGCAGTCTCGATGTGAAGCAGTCGAAGAGCGCGAATGAAGAGCGATCGATCGATTGCCATATTGGATCGATTAATCAAGGCCCAAAAAAGTCTCTTGAAGCCCATGAATTGAAGTTTATGAGTGATTCAAGGCTCAAGTCTATTAGAAGCTTCTAGACGTGTCAGAAGATCTTCAATGGTTACCAAAATATATTTTTGGATAACTATCTATCTAATATCCATTTTATTCGATCGACTGAAGAAGATAATATAAAATATTGTGAATCTCTTCAGCTGATCTTCTCTTATCCCTTTACTGAAGCCCTTAGTCGTGCCTCCCTCTCTATATAAATAGACTTCTCATCTCAGAGAAGGGTGTGCCTCTCTTTCACCAAAACTCCCAAGAGAGAGCACTTAGCTTTCATTTTCTCTCAAATTCTTTTGTAATTTCGTCTTGTTGTTATAAGGGAGAAGATTTCATACTCCTTCTCTACTGATTTGGAGAAGTTTTCTAAACCCTTTGCTATTTATTTATGATGTCAATTTCTATGGTTTTTACTATGGTTTTTACTATCATTCTTGAGTAGATCTTTTGTTGGGAATAGGAGTTTTCAATAGGTTATACATGGCTTGACAGATAGGTAGGATTTATATTTATTACATGATTGCTTAGATTTGACAACCTAGGTAATTTGTTATATATTGATCTCTTCATTTTGACAATATAATGAGATTGCTAAGAACTAGTATTAAATGATAGGTAAACAACTTTTGCGGCTTTCTTTCCCAGTTTACACTTTGTGACTATTGTGTGAATTAGGATGTTAGACATGTTTAATCATTACTATGAAAATAGGAAGATTAATTTACGACTGGTTTGAATACTTAACCGGATTTTTATCTGCTTATAAAACCTGAATAGTTTAATCCATGAAACCTAGAGAATTCTCTGAAACCCGACAATTGCAATAATATATTATTTATCTTTTTCTTTTATTTCATTTTGTTTTGCATTTCATAAACCAAAAACTTTCCAATCGATCGATTGACTAACCTCATTTGATCGATCAAAAACCCAAAACCTTATTTTGTTGCTTAGCTCAAGTCGAATCGATTTTGCTGCTATGTACACTTTGCCTCCATGTGGATTCGATCCCTAAGTACTAATGCGAGAGCCTGTGCGCTTGCATGAATATTTTAGACGAAAACTAAATCCCCATCAGACCGTAACTGTGACTTATTTGTGTATGATGCTTTGTACACTGGCGTGTGCTTTAATTTGGCATCATAAAAGATATCTGGTTCACGTTGTATTTTGCATCTAGGTTTTGTAAGCATTAGATTAGGGTGATTATTGTTACATCTAGAGCCTGGGTGTAGATTTTGGGGAAGACAAACAGAAAAGTATCGGATTTTGACTTCCATTTGTCCATATTTATGTTTGTCACTCCAATAATTTTATGTTCGTCTTCTACACCCATGCTCTAGATGTAACAATAATCACCCTATGATCTATAGAACCTACACTATTTATCATGTTTTTGATGCCCTAACGGCAGAATTAGAGTCTGAATCTCTATATAATCGGGAGAAAAGATGATGGAATCAAACCAGCAAAGCTCATTCTCTCCTCCTTCTGAAACATCTCAAACAATATCTCATGTTAGATTAGAGAAATGAAAACCAATTCTTTATATTTGAGTTTTGTAAGTTTTGAATTTTTGAAATTCATTTGCGAATTGGAAATCAAGTGTTTAAATTTGATTAGTATAAGCTTTGATTTTTGTTATTCATGTGCGAGATTGAAGCTTTGTAAGCACGATTTTTGTAATCCTTTGTAATTGTTTTGTGTTTCTTGTTTCAGATGGGTTCATCTAATTCTCTCGATTCAAAGGGTAAGAATATCATGATTGATGAAGATGGTGGTGATGTAGAGATGGAACAGCAACAACATGAGGAACAATGCTTTAATGAGTCTGGCAGTGGGGCAGTGGAGGAAAAAAAAGGATGTTCTGGAATCAAGTGGAACAACTTCTCAGGCTCAACCACAAAAAAGATCAAATACATCAAGGTCAGGTGTTTGGGATCATTTCACAAGGACTGCAGAGAATCGTGACAGGTGCCTATGTCACTACTGTAGGAAGTCATTTGGATGTGCAACAACTTCAAGCACTTCAAATCTGTTAAAACATCTCAAGACCTGCAAACAATACTTAGCATGGAAAGAGAGGCGCCGTCAGAGTCTTATCAAAGATGATGGAAAACTGAAGCATGCCAAAGTGTTTGAAGCAATATTCAGGCAGGCTTCCAACAACATGCTTGTGCTAGGTGAACTGTCATTTTGGTTTATCGAGAGTGTAGCTTGGAGGGTATTCTGCAAAGAGGTGAATCTGTACAAGCCTCAATCCATAAGAACTGCGGGAAGAGATATCGTGAAGGCATTTGTCAAGAAAAAAACAGCTCTAAAGGAGTGGTTTGAATCAAACAAGCAGAGAGTGTCTCTCACAACTGACATATGGGTTGCCCAAACAACATGTAATGAATATTTTGCTATTGGTTTCTTTTTAATTGTTCTTTGCTCTGATTGTTTGTTATTACTTACTAACTTGTTTCATTTTTTTTTAACAATGTAGGTACTAGTTACATGGTGATGACAACACATTTCATTGATGATTCTTGGAGTTTGAGAAAGCGTATAACTGGGTTCAAGTTCATTACAAATCACAAAGGTCAGACAATCTCAACTGTGCTCACTGGGTGTTTAACTGAATGGGGTATCCAAAATGTATTTTGCATAATTGTGGACAATGCTACTGCCAATACGTCCACTCTTAAGAAGTTTCAACAAAGTTTTTCTGTAGTGTCTGAAGAGTCTCTAGTTTTAGGTGGTGAATATAAAAATTTCTCCTGTGAAAACACACGGACACTGTTTATTACAAAGACAATATAAAACCAAGAAAATCTCTTGGGTCTTCAACTTGTAAGCAGGAACCAGAAACATTTTTTATAATAAAACAGTGATGAGAACACGCTGAAGTATGACGAGCAGAGATCCTTTGAGGATTAGTCTTCTATGGCTCTCCTCCAAACTCTACTCTTAGGTTGTCATATGGATACACTCGTTGTCTGCAAGTAAAAGTTTAAGAAATTATCATAAAATGGAAAAACCAGAAACCACAATGAAAGAAAGTAACATAAAAGAAGAACTTCTAGACTAAAAGAACATGAGCAATTAATCTCACGTATGGACAAGAGAGCCAGAGACCAACTTGTTACAGTAAAGATCCACTACCATTCATCTAATATGTCTCCTTTAGACCTCTAATCTAGGATGCAAAAGTCATGGCCCATGGTGTGATGTAAGATATCGTACCAAAAAAAAACAACAAATTATTGCCTAGTATATATGATGAATCCAAACCCAACACCACAATGGAAGCATATTCATAAGAAATAAAACCATGTCAAGTCTATGTTTCATAATAGGTACGGTTAAAATGATAATGTGGTTGATGAATCGAATACAGCGTAGATTAACACAATAGTTAAGGAATATAGTAGAACCATAACTAATCATGCATATATTTGCAGTTGAATCTAGATACAAAATCACATTCATGTCACCACAATGTATTATAGATGACAAAAGAAGGTTTTGACTTACCCAGGGAACTTTAGAAGCTTTGTCTTTAAACACAAGTAGACCAAGAGTCGCAAAGAAGCCTAGACCATGACATTGTGTCTGATTAATGGGTTAAAAGATGTGAAATCTGCTGCAAAGTTAAGATGATATCTCATTCGTGGTTCTGAAACTTTAGACTGTGGTAGCTTTCGATTAGTCTCATATGCTTTTGAATGAGTCACACTTCTTACTCGTATCCGTATTGAAAGCCTTTTAAAAATTAGCATTACACATCGAGTAGGCAGAATTCATACGCATACCATTAACCATATCTTTAAAACATACAACACACACACAATGCTTCATACCAAAATCAAAATCTGAAAAACAATTGATTAACACAACACAAAAAAAAACTTTCCGACAGTATTATAGCCACATCAGCGGCCTGACCAACTCCAATGTGGCAAGAGAGAGCGAGATTGAGGATCTAAGAAGAAAAGGAAGAGATTTCACCAGAAGTAATAGGAGAGAATCCACCATGAAAAGGATGAGAGATGTGAAAAGATTAAGAAATTAACCTAGCGGAAAAAGACGGAAGTTTAGATTGCTAAAAACTTGAATCCTTGCAGATTCGTCTCCATCTTCTTCATCGCGGCTCGGCTGCACGAGTAAATGGAGATTGAAGATTAAGATGGAGATTGCGATTGTGGTGGTGGTGGTGGAGATCGAAAATTAAGATCTTACAAGGGGTTATTGGATAATGTATTTTATTGTATTTGGATGCATTGTAGAGGTATTTTCAAATACAGTGTTATTTAATTATGTATTTGGTTAAAATACATTAACATTCAGTGTTATTCAATTATGTATTTGTTTGATGTATTCTGAAATACATTAAAAGTAGGTGTTATTCAATATTTCCTGGATTTTATTGTATTCTGATTTTGATGTATTTTGTTAGTTAAACTGTGAAGAAACAAAAACAGAGAGTTTCCCTACGTATTTGTAAATACAACCAAAATAGGAAAAAAAATCAGATCAATAGAAAAAGAACAGAACGACCGTCTCCTTCTTTCCTTAGAGCGACGCAATGAGGTTTTTGGATCCGAAGTGAATTACTCAAATCGATAATGTCACGATAGCGTGACTCACGATGTCCTTTTCCAATTTTCTGCTTTCATCGCTCTTCGTCCCCGGTAAGTTTCTCCTCTTTCTCAGTCATTCGTCTAGATTGATTCCGGTGGAGTTAGGGATGAACTGGCTTTGCGAGTCGGACCCTCAGCTGTGGTTATTAGAATCTAAGCGGGACTTCAACTTCGGAACCAATTTACATGTTTTCCTGAAGATTCCAAGATTACTTACCACAGTGGATTACAGAGTTTGGATCTAACTGGAAAAATCATATCATTCTTTGTTCTTTGAATTGTTGCAGTTGCTTGCAAATCAATGGAACGGAAACTGGGGTGATGTAAGTTCTTCTCTGCTATCAAATTCTTACTTCTGCTTTTTAAAGAACCAACATTCCAAATCTAGAGAAAACACAAAATCTGATACATAAATAATTTCAGGATGGTTAATTCAAGATCAAGAGAGGGACAAATGAATGTGGCATCAATACAAGATTAGACCGGTCCTATTGGTCGTAAGTTGCCAGAAAACTTCACCTGTACATGAGCCACATGTTCTTGCGTTGTTATAGATTCTCTTGAAAATTTGTTTCGTTTCTCTATGTTGAAACCAAGATATTTTGAAGATTGTCCAAACTCTGTTATCACTAAAAGCTTCTTTTGGATAGTGTCACAGTCTTTTATGTGTGGTCCTATCCATTTATCCACAAACTCTTCTTGTTCTCCGGTTCTTGAGCTCTGTAATGGCAAAGAAGCTATGTAGAAGGATAATATGGAGGGAGTAAGCCATTCAGACCTTGAGACATTGCTCGGCTTGTTCCAGTTGAAGGACATGAGAAGACTTGAGGAGCTGTTTTAAACCATTGGTACAAACATCCTGCAGTTAGAGAGAAACAAGTCTACATATCAACATAACTGTTAAAACTTCTCTGAAAAATAAAAAGTTGAAGACGAAATAGAGCAAGTAAAAGA
>OVAP01003514.1:0-16479 GCA_900406295.1 Aurinia saxatilis
GCCAAGACTCCGGTAGATCCCCAGCTTCCTTTGAGGAAAAACTCGGGTGCGACTGTGTCTCAAGTAGAGTATGCAAGGGTGATTGGAAGTCTCATGTATTTAACCAATTGCACGAGACCCGATTTAGCACATTCTGTGAATGTCTTAAGTCGCTACACGAGTAATCCTGGTCATACTCATTGGAAAGCCATAACTAGAGTACTAAATTATCTTCGATATACTAAGAGTTATGGTCTGCACTATGGTAAAGAGCCCTCCGTGTTAGAAGGATACAGTGATGCCAACTGGATTTCAGATTCTCGAAACTCCAAATCTACAAGTGGCTATGTTTTTACTCTTTCTGATGCAGCAGTATCATGGAAGTCTTCCAAACAAACCCTCCTGGCCCGATCCACCATGGAGTCTGAATTCATCGCTTTAGACAAAGCAGCGGAAGAGGCAGAATGGCTTCGAAACTTTCTGGAAGACATTCCGATGTAGGAAAGACCAGTGCCTGCTTTATGCGTGCATTGTGATAGTCAATCCGCTATCTCTCGGGCATTGAATAATCTACACAATGGCAAGTCACGCTATATTAGATTACGCCATAAAAATATTCGGAAACTGATCTCCACTGGTGTAATCACGGTTGATTACATTAAATCGGCTGACAACTTAGCGGATCCATTTACCAAGAGTTTGCCGCGAGATCAGGTTTTACGATCATCAAACGGTATGGGTTTGAAGCCTATCAACAAAGATGATGCTCTGATGGAAACCCAACTTATGTGACTGGAGATCCCTATATGTGAGTTCAACGGGAAAACCAAATCAAGTTGATTCAAATTGTTGTAAATGATGAGGACAAGCAGTAGCTTTTAATGATTGTACAATTTTCAATAATGGAATAAACCATGTTGTTTCCTAACTGAAGATTATTTGCAAATCACCTAGTGAGTGTGAAATGGGGCCGTTTCTAGGAGAGTTAACATGAGGCTATACTCTCCAACTTCACTCATGAATACCAGGCATGTTCACGGCCACAATGAACACAATGGAGAACATAGTTCTATGAGAAAATGTCGTTGTGCGATGTTTTCTGTCTCGGTTTACACCAAAGTTCAGGTGGTTCAAGACATCAAGTTCACCACCTAAGCGAGTAGACCCGACCAATATAAAAAATGGTTGGTTCAAAGCTAAAAAATGCTACCATCCAGATACAGCTTCATTTTCGCATACTCTCGAAAATCTGTCTAGTCTAGTTACGTCTTTATCTAGTCTAGTCCAGTTTTTTCATGTTTTTGAGTCTATAAAGTAGGTCCCTATGTTTAGAGTCATTTCTATTCATGTGGGGGATTGTTGGAGATTATTTTATTAAAGTGCTAATTGGGCTTTAATAAAATATGAGTGTGAATAAGAAATGGGTCTTAACCCATAAGTAAATGAAAATGATTCATTAAACTTATAAGCTTAAGTGGGAAAATGTCTCACATGTAAAGTTTGAAAAAATTCCAAGTAGCTTATATAGTGACTAATAGTTGTATTAGTCTAGTGAAGTAAGAAAATAGAGGATGAAGAACTACACACGCACGCGCACGCGTGCTCGTGACTCGTGGCTCGTTGCTTGTTGCTTGTTGTTTGTTGCTTTCAATTTGGCTCTTAGGGCTCGTGGGCCTCGTGGGCTATATATGTCTGAATGGGCTTATCTTTTTGACCAATAGATAATGCCACAATTCGTCTTATANAATAGATAATGCCACAATTCGTTTTATACTCATGCACACTAATGGTGGTGT
This sequence comes from Aurinia saxatilis, assembly GCA_900406295.1. Classification (NCBI taxonomy): domain Eukaryota; kingdom Viridiplantae; phylum Streptophyta; class Magnoliopsida; order Brassicales; family Brassicaceae; genus Aurinia; species Aurinia saxatilis. Next base: position 1,776 of record OVAP01003514.1, read on the forward strand.
GTTAAAGTTTGCATTAATGATGTGTTAATGACAAAAATGTTTTGGACTTTTGAGCACTAATGGTGGTGTGTTAAAGTTTGCACTAATGATGTGTTAAAAACAAAAACATTTTGGATTTTTGAACTGATCAAAACTCTTACCTCTTGAGATTACTTTCTACTCACTATAAATAGATGCACTCTATGCTTTAAGGGAGATATTGAAAATTCTCTTTCACACAGCAAACAAAACTCTCTAGCAATCTCTTACCTCTGAAGGTACTTCTTTGTGTATTTCGAGAGTATAGTAGATTATTATGTTCGTTAGAACCATGATTCAGTGTTGGGATATGGTTTCCTATGGTTGTATCCTGGGACTCATGAATCTATAAAAAACCTGTCACACTACGGGAGATTCTTTGAGTTAAGGAAAGAGATCATATCTCGCCTCCATTCTTAGATCTTATCTATTTTCTTAACGTTGTGTACTTGCTTGGTTAAATTGTTAATTCCGTAGTATTTTACAAATATTGGTCTTACAACATGCACATACATATCCATTATTCATGAACCATTCACAATTCTTTTAAGTTCAAACGGAAAGGGCTAACGAGTTTAACTAAGAGTTCTTACCCCAGTCTTTACCAACTCCTTTAGACTTTTCGATAAGTTTGTAACCAACTCCTTTAGACTTTTCGATAAGTTTGTAACCAACTCCATTACGATGTAGCTCTTTTAGCAACACAATTACACAGACGTTGCTCAAGTATGCCCTTGCAAAATTCACACCAATATCCTATATAACAAAACGGAATAACAGCTTCTCAATTTGTAGATTATCAAATTAAGTTTTGTTGTTATCAAGCATTAGGTTAAATATCAAACACCTCTGGTTTTGTTCCAGCAATTTCATCAGGAATCCACCTGCATTGGTTAAGATCAAGGCTCCCCACCACAACTTTATCTTCTATACCATTAAAGAACTGATAAAAAATTATGGACATAGAAACATATGAAACACATCACAAATCCATATCAGAACCCAATGCATCAACACGGGCGATTGGAGACAACGAGAAAGCACACGGCGGCGAAGGGAGTCTGAGGACAAGAAAATGGTGGAGATGCGTTGTGGTTTCTCGGAGAGGCTTCGACGCATCAACCATGCCTGAGAAGAGAACGACAGAGATGAGGAAGGTGGTGGAGAAGAGAAGGCGCCGTCGAGTGAGTGTAGAATTAGGTTTAACTCACGATGTTATGTTTCTTTATGTTTTGGGTTATGTTTCTTTTTGGGTTTTGTTAAGTAAACAGTAGTGGGTTTATGTTTTTGGTTTATATAAACAAGATGGATTATGTTTGTTCTGAGATTTTTGTTATGTTTTCATCGGATCACATGTAATATTTTTTTGTATATTTAATTACTAACAAACACTATTTATCAAATGATACATATTTTCTTAAAATGATTCTTAATATAAATTCTAATGACATTTTTGTGAATATATTTTTTATGATGGGTAAATGGTCTTTTCAAAAGATTAACTCCAAACAAGTAAATATATGAGAGACACCCAAACTAGTAATTATTCGAAAGATTAACCTCATTCAAGTTAATTTCTCTAAAATTAATTGTCTATTTGTCATAATAATTTACGTCATTTCATATGTGTCAACACCATGTGGGTTTTGATTGCAGATTTCTTCATCTATCGTCCTTTCATTTCCACTTCGTTCGGTTTGATCCAAAAACTACCAACTTCTCCAAAGTCACATAACTCGTGCAATAACATGTAAACATACATAAAAACTCAAAAACATAGAAAAGACTTGATAATACAACTAATATTATAACTCAAAACAGATAAAAACCATGATATATCATTAATCATTGCTACGAGAATATAATTTAATTACATCAAGATTGGATTTGAGCGTAGTATACTCCTCTAGATATCCTAGCGCATAGTAAATCTATCCATAAACCCTGAAAAAAAATTAAACACTCAAAACTTTTTAAATTGAGTTCTCACCGTTTCATTGACTCCAAATTTTTTGTACTCCCTTTAAGTATTGGTGACAACCCATATCTCATTAGTTTTGTCTTAGTTCAATTCTTTCCGAAAGATTGGATTCGTCGAGATTAATGTTTTACTATGATTAGAAAATATTAATGTTATGGTAGTTTTGATCAAAATTACATTTTTCCAGTGGTGGCGTACAATGTCTTTGAAATCTTAAATTTTTATTTTTATATATTAAAAAACTATATTGCGAAATAATTGTGGTTAGTATAAAACAGTGTAAAACGCATTGCAGAATGATAATATTATGAATGGTGAACACTAGATCCTAGTGAACACACACGAAATAAGTGTGGAATAGATCACCATTCACTACCAAAATTATCTAGACCACAAGAAAATGAGAAATATGTAAACTGAAACATATTATGAATCTAGGACATTTATTCTCATATGGTAAAACAAACCATATGAGGTTTGTGGGAACTGTTATCTTGTCATCTAAAGGATTGTTAATGGTATTGGAATTTGTGTAGAGTTGATGAATTTTAAATGTTACAAGATTTTATAAGTGTATATATATATAATTTTGAATATTTATAAGTTATAATAATTATAAAAAATTTATGAATATTCATGAGATCTTCATGATTCTATTTGATGAATGAAATTGTAAAGCACCCATGTTTTCATAAAATTTACATAATCTAAATTGCAAAGGATTTTTCCGGTTTTTCTCGGTTTAGCAAAAAGAAATAAAATTAAAAAAAAAAAAAAAGACAGGAAGAGAAGGAACGGGAAAGAGGGTGATGGTCTAAGAAGATTACTGGCAGTTTAAATTAATATCAGCCGTCCAATCCGAAAATCAGACGAGAGAAGATATTCTTTTTGACCACACACACAGATCAAACTCTCTCTGTTACAATCGTAGCCGTACGTTTCCAACAGGCAACACAAGTGTGGTGGAGACACGTAAGTTATTAGTAGGACCCACGGTTGCATTGTATCCTCCTCCTCGTCGTAGCGTGCGGCAAACAGTATCTGACGTGTCATCGACAGTGTCCCACATAGTATGCGCGTACTAGGTTCGGTGGGGCTTCTCTAGCTTACGTGTCTATCTTTCATTGGCCATTTTGTCCTTCCCGAAGTATCCAGTTGAGTTGGGTTCCCTTGTTCGGTTCCGTCTGCTTCAACTTTCCAACAGGAAAGTAAAATTTGTGTTTCATTTATTTATTTAACATTTCCTTACGTGTATACATTATGGGTGCAATTGGTTGTAACACAGAGGAATAGAAAATAATAATTGAGTGGAAAAAAGAGAATGGAATAGTAGTAGATAGAGGAATAAAAAAAAAACTTTCAGCGTAATATCATTCCCCTCCTCTTTTATAGGGGAATAAATTTCAGTGGAATACTGATTTTATTCCTCTATTGGGTGGACCCCATAAAGATTACTCTAAATCTAATAATTTAACAACTGGTGTAAATTTAGCATAATTCAGAGTAATCTACAATTACTCTGAGATTTGGTACTCTAATAGTACAACCAGTTGCACCCTATGTAATTTAAGTGTGCTCTATTTTTAATAATTAATATATCATTCATATATGTAATTATCATTTCATTTTATAATGCTAATATATATGATTTTCAATATGAGTAAATTATATTTTATCTAATTCTCATCTAATAACTAAGCAAAATTATGAGCAACATATAATTAGTCAATATTATATATTTTTTTCGTTTTTTAAAGAGTATCATTTTATATTTATTTTTTTGTTTCACAAAGAATATTATTATTTTTTTAATATAACTTTTTCTACTAAATATCTAATTTAACTTCAAACTAATAAAAATATGAATAATTAATTTATTATTTAAAAACAATTTTTAATATATTTTATTAATTTGTGTTAAAATAATCAAAATAACATTTAAAAAAACATAGGGAATATGCATGAGAGAGAGATAGAGGCACATGGAGGGCACGAACATAATTTAAGAGATAATTATGATGTATTACGTTGCACTAGGTGCCAGGAGTGTGTGTTTCAATCTTTTAATCAATACCTGACTTTAATACAAAGAAACGAAGACTGATCAAAAGGATCGGAGCATATAACTTTCCAACTTATCTAAATTCTAGAACTAATAAGTTTCATTATTAATTTCTTTGACACGAGTGTAGTAAAAAAGTAGCATCCTCTCATTTCTGACCAAAATATTGAAGGTAAACAAAGCTATATCTATCTATATGTTAAAATATCGAAGGCAAAAATGTCAATCTATTAAACATAGAAACTGGATGGTTTAGATGGATAAAATGATATCTAAATTGGCAATTGGTCTATAATGTACTTTATACCAACATAAATCACTAAAACATTACAATTTTCAGAATTTAGCAATAGTAAGTATTGATAGTAATCTGAAACTTCATGTACTCATTAAATATTCAATAGCAAACTATATTGAAGCCCCCACTTGGCTTTTCGGTCACACTGCCAGGACTCTCGTCAAAGTCCAAGTTTGTTCTACGACAACCTTTACCCCTAAATCCTGGGGATGTCCTTTTGACACAAAAGAATTTTTTTTTAAATCACAAAAAAAAATAGTTTACAATTTCATAAGAAAAAGTTTTGGCTTTTTATTAGCTGTTCAAAATTTTAGGTATTTTTCCTTGCCTTTCTTTTTTGAGAAATGTGAAGAAATTCTCCATTGCTAAACCCAAGAAAGCCTCGATCACATGGAACTTGACTAACCCAAACTGTTCAAAAGGGAAATAGTGCAATCCCAATATCGTGCACAGATGCCAATTAGGTTTATCATATGTTTGCTACTATTACTAACTCCTCTAATACGGTAGTCTTATTCATCACAGAATGGACAAATTTGTTGTATAAAAACATATCATATGAAATATTCAACTCAAATCTAGCTATGGATGCTTTACACAATGCTAACATTGTTGTATCCTAAATTTGAAAATTCAATCTAATGAAAATGTTGTCCAATAAAGATAACATTATGAGTTGATTTATATATTAGTTTCCGAATTTATGTGGATGATCAATTGCCGAAGAAAAAACACAAGACTAACCACTCGTAATATCTGCAATAATATTTAAATTTTTGCGATATTAGAAAATAGAAATTCAAGAGAACATATTCATAAACTTCAAAAATTCACCTATATAAATAGAGAAAGCAGATCATTTTGATCTGTTTTTTTTTTATAATTAATTAGTTGTCATGCAGTACATTTCCCAATTAAAAGAGTGTATTCATCTCAGCATGCACTAGAGAGAGAAATCGTTTTACAATTTTTTTTATGAGTATGTCCAATGGTGAGTTTTAGAAGGGTTCTTATTCTTTTTTACAATAAAAATAAATCAAAATTGTTATTTCAAAAATTAAAAGTAAAGGAGGGTCTCTTATTTAGGAATTGTTAGGAGGGATTTAGAACCTCAAACTTATTTTAGTAGTAAATTTAATAATTAAAAATAGATAGTAACCCCTCTTGGACATGCTCTGAACACTTCAACGCCATCATGCAAATAAAGCCAACATAAACATAAAAGCTTATCTATATTTTTCCAAGACCCTTCAATAGAAAATTTTAAGACCGCGACAGTCCTCGAATAAATCGGACCTGATAGTGAGATATCTCCGGTGGTTGATGTAACTAATGAAAGAAAATATACACATCACCTTATATTTTTCTTGATCTCATATGAACACCATAATCTAAACACAGCCAACATAAATATGAAAATTGATCTGTATCTTTTCCAGATTCACTAAGAAAGAATTTGAGACCATGACAGTTCTTAGGAAATTTGGTTGCCGGTAATGAAGTTATCCCGGATGGTTGATATGCTCATGAAAAATATTTCGAAATAGTGAATTTTTTTTTAATTTTTTTTTATCGGAGATGATCTACCTAGTTCTAGTTTTAAATAGCATTGTCGTAGGAAAACTATTTTGAAGATTTTGAAGGATGTCGATGGCACCACATTAGAAAGTTGGTTAACAACATTATCATTGATTTAATTGCAATGATAAATGGGGATCTCAAAAATATAATTTTTATACACATTTTTTAAAATACCCTTCTTTTTTGTTATTTTTAAAATATATTAGTTTCAATATAAATTATCATTTTTAATATTTTAAAATATTTTATAATGTTTTTTAGGGTTTAGAATATATGATTTAGGGTTAAAACTTTAAACCCTAAAATTCTAAACACTTTAATTCTTAATAAATCCAAAACTTCTAAAATATAAACCTTAATATCTAAACATAAACTCAAATAGTTTGTAAAGCAGTAAACTCTAATTCAACGAGATTTAAGCTCTAAATTAAACTTTAAATCAATTGTAGATCAAAAAAGTATTTCTAAAAACTAAATAATTTTTTTTTTTAAACATAATAAAAGAGATATTTCTTAATAAACTTTCAAGGGGGTAGTCAAATTTAAGGTAGTCCACATCATGTTCAAAACCTGAGTGGATGAGTCAAGGGTCTTTCAGATTCTTATATTAGCTTAAGCTTGTCTCTAACCCCAATAATTAAAAGGGATGTTATATATTAATAAATTCACACAAATAAATATTTATTACTTTATTCTAATCATTACATTTAAGAACTCTATGCAATTTAATTTTGGTGAAGAAGAATTCTTTGCAATTACCGGATAAGAATTAACTAATGTTTTAAGAAAATTAATTTTTTATTAGAGTTTTTGAATCTAAACGTTCCTATCTAGCTAACAACTGATTAGTTATGTACTCAAAAAGTGTTGTTTTGATTCTTTGCACACAAATTAATAAAACATATTAAAATTTATGTTATGCTCTTAAAAAATAAGTTGACTGTTGATTTTTTTCTTTGTTTTGAGGTTAAATTTGGTATTTAGTATTAAAAATTATATTTTAGAAAATGAAAATGACACTCTTTGTAAAACAAAAAATTAAGTATAAAAGAACACTCTTTAAGAAACGGAAGGAGTATTATTCTATAAATGATCTAGGCCTGATAATTCGTCTTCACTGTATACAAAATTTTTGCATGAAAACGTTAATTTATTTTGGCGGAGAACATTTTTATGAGTGTTTGGTCGAACGGTTGCACCAAAATATAGTAACTAGCTTCAATTAGCTTGGTCCGGCCATAATTCTAAAAGGACCAAAATGTATGTAATTATATGTATTGTTATTCGTCGTTTGACTCGTTTAAAAAAAAAAGAATTATAATTTCATTCCCAATGCCATTTAGCAAATGTGCAAAAAGCTTACCAACAATCGTCACATTTCAAACCCTTAATATAAGGAGTCCATCACACTTTTGTACCGTAGTTAAAAGGGCCAAAAGAAAACATTCAAATCTAATGAATTTGATTGTTAGGTAACGCTCATATGACATCAAAAGAAAAACAAAAAAGAAGTTTAGTTAATTTTATGGCTTACAATACCTTTTTTTAGTTTAAAATATCAAAATAGAAACCTTGGTAATAAAACTGAATAATACTCTACATCTTTCATCTACTTATTTGTAGTTAATAGGAACATTCTTTAGGTGATTACAAAACTAAAAATATACAATCAACGCACTTAGCTCAATCTGATTTAAGTGGGTGTTGTAATTCGTGTGTTCCCGAATTTGATTCGTATTGGCCACCAATCCGTAGAAATACAATTTTAATCTGGATTGATTAGGTCTCGTGGATTAGTCTTGCATCTGAAAAGCTTTTGAATACCACAATTATCAAAAAAAGAAAAAAAAAAAAAAAAAACTAAGAATACACTCAAATCATTTCCAATATAATAAAGTTTGACTTTATTACGTTTTGGGTAAGAATTACCACTTCAACTGCTTAGTTATACTTTTTATATTTCCAAAATCCACTGGGCAAATGGTTATTCCATTAGATAAGTTACTAGAAATTGATCCTCATTTGGTGCGGATTTTCATTTATGTTAATGATTGTTTACTATTTTTGTCATACTTTTTATGTTTATGTTCCCATAATTATAATTTCAACTAGTTTTTTTTTAATGTAAATGTAATTCACTGATTTTTTTTGTCAAATATAGATTGTATTTCTATGTTTAGTTAATGATATGCCAGTATGAGGTATTTTTTGTGTGATTTATGTAACAGTTAGTATATTCAAAATTTTGTGTGTAGATATTTATATACTACTACAACGTGTTGCATATCTTTTTGCTATAGGATGTGATGTAATAACTTAGTATTATTTTGAAAAAAAAAATTAGTCTTTGTACATTTTGGGGAAAAAATTCCATTTTTAAAGTTATTGGTTAGTGTAATTAATAATTTTGCGATTTGGAACTATATATTGAGTTGTTACATGTTAGGTTTTATTCTTTATTACTTACTTAAAATTTTGTGTCTTGAATGGTTGTTTATTATATTGATTTTTTTTTTGTCAGTAAGAATGGGTAAATTGATCAGTTTAATATATCCAATATTTAATGATTAAATATTTGATTATATGTTTTTAATACAAATATTTGTTAGAAAAATTTATGGTAAATTTGTGTTTTGAACGGTTGTTTATTATATTGATTATATGTTTTTGATACAAATATTTGTTTGAAAATTTATACTACAAGGTAAAATATATATTTCTAAAAATTGAAAATTTATTGGGCTCCTAAGATCTTAGTGAGGTTTATTGGTTTTGGTATTTTAATAGATTTGAAACTCTACTATGAATCTTATATTATTTAATCAATGATTTTTAAGTCTTTATTAAAATTTCCTTTTATTCATTCTATGATTTCAAAATACAAATTGAATTAATGTCTTATTCAAGTAAAATATCAATGTAGAATTATAAGTTTGAAATATCCACACTTACATAACGAGTTTTCAAAAACAGCGTCTATAATTTATGTTGTAAATTAATTATTTTGCTCTGTCGAACTATATATTTAGTTGTTACATATTACTTTTACTTTGTATTACTTACTTATAGTTGCCAAAAAAGGGTTTAACCATATATACCATTTTTTTTTATCTCATTAATCACATATATCTACATTCCTTCATTTTAGTTATTTTTCTTGTAAGAAGTTTAAAATACCCATATTTAAATATTAATTATTTATGGAGTTTTAAAGTTTAGGATATAGGGTTTATGGTTTAAAAACCCTAAATCCTAAATTCCTAAACCCTAAAAAGTCGTCCCACCCCTAATAAACATTAACCTCATAAAATATAAACCCTAAATCCTAACAATTAAATTCTAATAATTATTAACAATTAAACTCTAAATTTATAAGGGTTTAACCATAAATCTTAAACCTTAAGTAAATCATAAACTCTATAATTTTACTAAATCCTAAATCCTAAAATCCTAAAATCCTAAACCCTAACAAATATATCATTTATAATGAAAAGTAGTTTTGATAAATGAAGGGTATAATAATATTAAAATAAAAAAGGTGAATATATGTGATTAAGGGTGTGATTATATATGATTAGTGGATATGTAAAATTGGGTATATTTGTCATTCTTCCCAAAAAAATTACTCACTTACAAATTTGTGTCTTTTTTTTTTGAACAAATACAAATTTGTGTCTTGAATGCTTGTTTATTGTATTGATTATTCTTTTTTGTATGTAAGAATGGGTAAATTGATAACTTTAATATATCCAATATTTAATGAGTTATATGTTTTTGAAAATTTATACTACAAGGAAAAATATATCTTACCAAATACTGAAAATTTATTGGTTTCATAAGATTTTAGTATCGATGTCGACATATAAGTTTAAAACATTCACCCTCACACACCGAGTTTTCAAAAATAGTATCTATAATTATTTTAAATAGTTCACTTTTGTTTAAAGAAAAATTGAATTTATTACTGTAATTAAACATACTTCTTTATTTCATTAGTGGCGAGCAATAATTGTTAACTGACATAGACACAACTATCAGTCAATTTTGTTAACAATATCTTTTCCTGATAGATAAAACACATTACAAAAATGAGTCATTGGAGTCGTCAGTGATCAATTGTAAGGTATTTCTTACGTAGATGGCTTGAATTTTCTTTTACAATTCAATTCTTGAAATCTCTCTATATAGTGTCTTTTTCGCCAGTCTCTTTTTTTATCTATTCTTTTGTTTTGTTTTTCTTAAACAAAAATTATGTTTTTTTATTTGTTTGTTGTGTGCATATATAATTTCTATTATATATGATTTTTTAAATCGATCAAATAAATATCTTATAAATATCTACGCCATGATGCAACTTTTTCCACGACACACAAATCCACAACAGACAATTTTACCTACATCATATCTATGATGGAAAGCTTTCTGCCACACACTAGATCACAACAAACGGTTATGCAATTTATGTCTGCATCGTTTTGGATATCCAATAAGCCTATTCTTTCATATGTAGGAATTATATTTTTTAGGATCCGAACCCCCTATATGGTATAAAAGCCTTTTAAGTGTATCATTCACATTTGTTATTTTTTGTAAGTATCATTTTCAAATATGCAATTAATAAAAAATAAAATACTAAGTGTATCAAATACTTTTTCTTCAAAACTAACATGAATTTTTAGAGTTAGTAATATATGAACTATTTTCTTGAAATATTTACAAATTCTAGGTGAAATTAAAATATCACCCAGTGATAGTTATTGTAAGATTTAAAGTGTAACGAATATTAAAAAGAATCGAATAAGTAATTTAAGATTTAACAAATAAATTGATGATATATTTCAATTTTAAGGTATGAGAAAATGATGTAATACTCTAAAGAAGTAAGAAAAAAATAATATATTTATATAGTGAGTTTAATTTAGTCTCTTCATAGTAAAATCAATATATCTACAACAATTATGCATTATGTTGAGCTCGAATCCAAGCAGTAGTGATGCAGTGATGACACTAGCACAACAACTATACTACCAATCCTCGTCTCTTAGATATCATCTTTAAAAATATAAATTTAAATACATAAAGTTCAAAAACATGAAAAAGACTAATCTGTATCTAAAATTGTCTCATTTGGTTAAACTAGATCTAGACCTCTTGATAAACAAGCGTACATTGTTGAAAAAATCGAGATTTGTTGCTTTGTTTAGTATGATACATTTACATGTATTTTTTTAACCATTGTAATAACACCAACGTGCAACCCAATTTTACTTAATTTAGTATGGAAAAATTACTTGTGATTTTATAGATCCAGACCTAAATTATAATATAAATTTTATAAACAGTGACAAAGAAATATGTTTAGTAGGATTTATATATGGTATATATACCTAAACATCCAATGGATAATAAATACTAATCACTCCATTTCTAATTATTACATTGTTGATCAATGTTTTTTGAGTATGATACATACACGTAGTTCTTTTAACCATTGTAATACAACAACAACATTCAACGAATTTTACATATTACTTAATTCGGTATGCTAACATTTTGTTATTGTTATTTGTCCTTTACAAAAAGAAAAAAAACATCTTGTTTATTTTTTTCGTTTAGAATTTCTTGTAATTTTACAGATCGAGACCTAAATTATTATATGAATTCTATAACCAGTGACAAAAAGTACGTCATTTATAGCCACAACTCAAATGTATGATAAATACTATTCTTTTTGTTCTTAACTGGCAGATTTTTCTTAATGTTTTACACATATAAGTACTTCATAATATACAACACTAGAATATTTTATACAATAAGAAATATAGATATAACGTTCTGGAAAATTAAAATTTAAACTTTTGTTGATGTCCAAATATTATGTCATTATTTTAGGGAGAATTATAAAACTACCACTTTTGGTGTACAATTTTTCAAAAATACGATGGGAAATGATACATTTTCAAAAATATCACTATTTAAATATTAATTATTTATAAGATTTTAGGGTTTATGATCTAGGGTTTAGGGTTTAAAAACCCTAAACATTAAAATCCTAAACCCAAAAAGTTTTCTCACCCCTCATAAATCCTAACCCCCTAAAATATAAATCCTAAATCTCAACAATTAAACCCTAATAGCTATTAAAAACTAAACCTTAATTTTATAAGAGTTTAACCCTAAACCCTAAACCCTAGAAACCTTAAGTCAATCATAACCTCTATAATTTTACTAAACCATAAGTCCTAAAGCCCTAAACCCTAGCGAATTTGTAATTTGTAATGAAAAATAACTTTAGTAAATGATGGTAGTTTTGCAAATATACAAAAAGTGGTAATTTTGAAAGGGAGTGTATTTTTTAAAAAATTCTCATTATTTTATCGAAATTTTTTAATTCCAAAAATTGTGTTTTATAACATTTATTACGTTATTGAATATTAATTTAAAGAAGTTTATTTATACTTACATTGAAGTTAATCTAAGAACACATTTATTAGGAGTTTCTTTTGTAGCTCTCAAAACTTAAGAAACTCATTCAGTAGGCTTTTTCCATAAAATTCTATTGAGTGACTTCCAAGTTTGAAAAGATTAATCTATTATTTTATCATCTTTTTTTAGAGATTATAATTTTTTTCCAAGAGATGTTTTAAGAGCATCTAGTATCTAACATAGATCTAGTTCAGATGAATACAATATAAAAATAATGAAAAACATTATGTGGCTCAAATTGAGGAAATATCTTTAAAAATTTCATATGTATGTGAGTTTCTCAAACTATTTGACATCTTCGTAATATATTTTATTATTATTTTTAATTTATACTTTTTGAAAAGTTCATATGAGATATCATCAGTGGAAATATTATAAAAATGGGTTAATGTAAAAAAAAATATTCAATTCGATTATTTTGACAAATTTATTCTCAATTTTGAAAAAATATAAAGCAATTCTTCAATTCAACTACTCCGTGCAATATAACCTCTTACTTTATTTTTACTATCCAAAAATGACACTAAATTATTAAGAAATCAGTTTTGCTCTCGATTCAAACTCGCAACATATTGGTGTATAATAGGTGTGAAACCAATAAGCTAAGGATATATTCAATAGTAAACTATTTTACATTTTTTTTAATTGATTGTATTTGATTCTTAAGAAAATAAAAAAAATTCATGTGCCAAAAAATAAAAAACTATCTCTTACGCCTACGAAAAATCAAAACTGAAATTACGTTTTGGACTTTTATTTTATTTTTAGCTTTGTACTATTTTCTCTATTTCGTGCTATATTTTAGGATAAATTTGTAAAAATATCGAGTTTAAAAGTTAAATTGCACAGTTTAGTTGAGTTGAATATTTGTTTTACATTTTTCTGAGCTTTCCGATCACTTGGCCTTTGACTATCAATTCTTTTTCTCCAGACTGGTCCCATTTATAGTTCACAAACTTTGATTTTCATAAAATATGATGGTGAATGTATTGCTACATCGAGTTTGGTTTTTCGATTGTACATATTTGGGAAAATATTGTAGTTAACCTTTTTAAATTTTAGAACAATTTAAAATAATTGATATTTCCTCTTGTTCAGAAAAATATTATTAAAATTTATTTTATAAAAGTCTATGTTTTTTTAAAAATGTATTTTTCTGTTTCCTAAGTGTAGTTATCATTCCTTTTCTCAGTTACCCCCTATGGTATTCATTTTTCAAAAATAATTTTTAAATAATAATAAATAAAACAAATGTATCAGTGTAAAAAAATTATTAAAATGTGTGCATTACCTTAAACATCTTTTTTGGGTCAAAACATTACCTTAATTACTCAATAAATACATAATATAATCTGTTTATAGATATCAGCCAATTGGTGGAGAGTAGATTACCTATTTCTTATATATATGGTTAGACTTTCCTCACATTTTTTATGATATATTTTTCATATTATAAATTTCTGAAACTTTCAAAATGGTGTAATGGTTTCCAGACGAGATGAGATTTACATTTTCGAATACTAATTTGTATAGGCAGTCAGGTGTTATGTGGTAAGTATTTTTCGTAATTCCATATATATGTTAGATTTATGATGATCGGAAGTTTTCTTTTCTTTTTTTACACCTCAAAATTAGACATATCTAAGAAATTGAAATTAAGTAAATTTCTACAAAATGACATATTTTATGTGGAAAAGAGCATGAGGTATGGTATGTATATATTAAAAATTTTCTTTTTCCTACATATATCTGCAAAGATTCAAACGTGAGTTTTAAAATATTTTTTCGATAAGTTTAGATAAAGTCTTTAAACTAAGAATGAAGTCTAAAGTTAGAGAGCTCATATCAATTTTGAATTGTTAATTAACTAGTTTCTCAAAATTTAAGCTAAAGTCGTGTTATATATAGTTGACTACGAACAATTTTCTTGATGTCATCGTACATATCTGTTGTCGGGTAAGACATTAATTTCTAAATGCAATCACATATGACAAATGAGTAGTCGAATTAGCTCATGTTTATATAATCCTACAAAAACTACAAACACAAAGAGACTAAAAGATTGTTGTTGACTTGTGTTTGTTTGCACACAAGGACATCAATACTAAATTTTCCACTCAGATATTTTAAAGTTGTACGTACTTTCTAAGCATTTTATTTTGTGTTTGGTTCATCGTGTCTTTCATTAACCACTCCCATTGAAAATATCATTACAAGATGACAAAACATTAGTTTATGCTCGGTTCACTACAAGATTATTTCAAAGATCTTGTGTGAT
>OVAP01003515.1:0-16479 GCA_900406295.1 Aurinia saxatilis
AAAATGATGAACAAAAGAGTTTTAGATCTAAGAAAATGAAAGTAAAAACGTCTTGTAGGGTTTCTGAGGGTCAATCCCTTTATATAGGGGAGCAAAAACGTGTGTTATCTTCTCAGATATGGTAAGAATTGATTTGATTCGACTTTCCAAAAATAAGGTTCGCAGGACACGGATCGACCGATCCGTGCATGGATCGATCGGTCCTTTGCTTGCTGATCGGTCCAAGGGTGGTTCGTGGGTCTTGAGAGTTCATGGATCGATCGATCCATTTCCCAATCGGTCGATCTAGTGCTTGTAGGTCGATCCATGCATGATCCGTCGGTGTGGTATGTGCATGGATCGATCGATCACGTGTAGATCGATCGATCCATGCTTATTTCTTCATGGATTCTTCACCTTTCGCCTTACAACTCCCACCTTGAAGCTCAAGTCTATTCTCCACGTGTTTGCTCCTGTTAAGACTCTAAAATGACATTAAAAGACTCGAGAAACAGTTTAAAATCGGGGTTAGAACGAGTTAAAAACGCAATATATCATTAGGGATATAGGTTGTTTTAAAGGGAATCATCTTTGATAAATAGGCATAAGATTTATGGCATAACTACGTGTGACTCACTTTCTTATCTAAAGACGTAATGTTATTGTTGTGATTGATCAGTAGAACAATAAATCTTAGGATAGGTGGTTTTGGCTAGCACACATCACTAGAGGAAGGAACCCCCTGAATATGTATTTTGAAAGCTCTAATGCACATTCTCGAAAGAGCAATGGTACCTAGAGACTTTTAGCTTAGGTTTAGCGACTAAACAACAATTTAGTGCCAAGATTAGCGATCTAAAACAGCTAAACCCACCGTGGATAGTCGATGACAGTAATATCAAGTTCTATATAGAAGGTTTAGAAGACTGCATGAATTACTACTTTGAGTCATTCAAACAGTAATCCCTGCGAACTTATTTGATTTTCTAACGGTTTTATCACTTATTTCTTACTAATCTATCACATTTTGTTGAACACATAATCAAATATATATATTTGCTATTTAGCTTGAGTCAAATCGAGTTTGTAACTGTGTACACATTGTTCCTTCGGAATTCGATTAAGAAGTTAATTTTGTTGTAATTGTGGTATTTGCGGTCGGATAGTTTTGATCTCTTATCTAGGGTTTTAAATCAGCCCCTTTCAGAGTTCTTATGAACCCTATGCTTGGAATGAACCATAGATTGTTTCTAAGCAACAACAATCTTTAGTCCAATCACATTGCGGTGTTATAGAAAGTTCGACGGTCGAAGCAATTGCACCTACCAAAATTTCCTTCGATAAGGTTTGAACAATAGGATATTCCGAAGAAAAAGAGCGGCTCACAATAGTTGATGAAGTGTTTTATGTTTGTTGTTGACAAGGAGTAAGAAGCGAAGCTATCACTGCCCGAAATTCAGAGTATTTGGTGAACCGAATAAAAATTTGAGAGATAAAAAGAGATCCAAAGCGTGTGTAAAATCGAAATATGAATCGATAAAGAAAATGAGATTTTATACCAATGACATAAATTGCTCAAAAGTATTGGCCCATTAGAAAAGAAATGCGAGGGGGGTATTATTGGTATAGTTGTTGATACATAAGAAAGTTCCACTTGGGTTTCCTAATTCCTTCGAGACGAAGGGGAGAAGAATCGTCGCCTTCAAATTGAGATCGCTGTTCGTTTCGGGGTGTTGAATCATGATGAATTCCATCTTCGGAAAGAGGAAAACACCTGCAGGTTGGCTTCCTTTTTCTTTTAATTTTGTTGGCTCATGGAAAATCTTGGATCTCGAAATTGGATGATTGAGGGATTTATATATATATGATATTGTCAGAACTTCTGCGGGAAAACAAGAGGATGCTGGACAAGTCGATCAGAGAGATAGAGAGGGAGAGGCAAGGGCTTCAAACCCAAGAAAAGAAACTCATTGCTGAGATCAAAAAGACCGCCAAGCAAGGCCAGATGGGAGCTGTCAAAGTTATGGCTAAGGACCTTATCAGAACTCGCCACCAGATTGAGAAGTTTTACAAACTCAAATCCCAACTCCAAGGTGTATCTCTCCGGATCCAGGTATGCACTCTTTTATTCCCTCCCCTCTTACTTACTTCTTTTGAAAATTCATCCAAGCTTTGTTCTTTCAGACTCTCAAATCTACACAAGCTATGGGTGAGGCCATGAAAGGTGTCACTAAGGCAATGGGCCAGATGAACCGCCAGATGAACCTCCCTTCTCTGCAGAAAATCATGCAAGAATTCGAGAGGCAAAACGAGAAAATGGAGATGGTCTCTGAGGTCATGGGAGATGCTATTGATGATGCTTTGGAAGGAGATGAGGAAGAGGAAGAGACTGAGGATCTTGTTAGCCAAGTCCTTGACGAGATTGGTATTGACATCAACCAAGAGGTAAAACCTTCATCTGGAGACCCTTCTCACCATTCAGCTTTCCATTTCCACCTATAACATGCTTGGACCCGTTTATCTGTGTTTCAGTTGGTCAACGCTCCATCTGGTGCTGTCACCGCACCCGCGGCAAAGAACAAGGTTGTGCAAGCTGAGCCTGCTGGAGGTGAGGACGGCGGAGGCATTGATAGCGACCTTCAGGCAAGGTTGGACAACCTCCGGAAAATGTGAAGACTTGCGGTTTATGTATTATATTACTAATCGCTTGAAAGACAAATTTGGGAAACGAGATGTCTACATCTTGCGGGGGTGGGTTGTAATAATTTTCATAATTTGATCACTGAAATTATAAACCGAGTGTTATTCGTTTACTTTGTATATACGATATACAATTAAGGGTGTGGAATTTCTATTATACATTCGACATGCCTTCCCTTGGATTCGTCTGAATGTTGGCAATGGGGAAACGTTATTTTCGTAATTTCTCCGGGGGACTGGCTCTTGATTCTCATTCTTTACACCTGCGAGATAGGAAAACCAAGTCAATCTGCACATCTTTTTATCCACAATCAATTTCACACAAGGCGTAGACAGTTACTAAAAAGCAGTAATAAGGTCTCTGTTATCTATGACGCGTCTCAAAAACCACTCCCCATGGTCTCTCGGTATAAATCTATTTGGTTTTCAAGAGTTATTCCTTAACACAGGATTATTACGTTGTTATTCCTTCTGGACAGATGCCTATATATATATGCTATAAATTTAAACCCTAATCTTGTATTCTACATAGAGTTTGCCTCTCTAAGGCATCTCCAACCCAACACTAAATCCTACACCAAATCCTATTTTAGTGCAAAATCCTCTCCAACTCAGCACTATATTGGACACTAAAATAGTGCAAACCACTTTTTTGCACTACATCTAGTGCAAAAGTTTAGTTTTGCACTACATCTAGTGCAAAAGTTTAGTGTTGCACTATTTTAGTGCTGGACTTTTTTATTTATAAAAAGGTCTTCCATATTTCAAAATATTTAATTATAAATTTCTAAATATATTTTAAATACATAATGTTTATTAAAAATGATTAATCATGTGAATATTTACATTTCTTACATCACACTATTTCAAAATTTTATATAAATAATGTTTTCATTGGTAATTAAAAATTTTAAATGCAAATAACATTTATATAATAAAAGATATAATGATATAAACTAATAATAAACTTTTAAAATAAATGAAAAATAAAAAACAGAAAATAAATCAAAGCTAAACAACATAAAATGACTTAATTAATAATTTGTGGAAAAAAAATCAAAGATCACAAAAATCATTTTTCAATTCAAAATGACTTAATTGATCATTTGCGAGAAAAATACACTAATGGTGATGCCAAATAAATTGTACTAATTTTATTGTTCTCTCTTTTTATTTTTCTATTTTACTATGTTGTGCTATGTATTTTTTTTTTATATGAAAGTTTTAATTTTAAGTATATTTTTATTTGTGAATTATTACTATATCATTAATTTTGTCACTGACTAATAAAAATAAAAATACAAATCACATTTACATTTTCTTGCAATGTATTATTATTATTATTTATTTTTTTATAAAAATAATTTCCAAAATTGATTATTATCAATATGTTATACTTTTACTTTCTCATTATTTTAAATTGATAATTCACATCAATCAATTAGATAAATGAAGTACTAGTGGATAAATTTATTTTAAATTTATGATTATTTTAAATTGATAATTCACATCAATCAATTAGATAAACGAAGTATTAGTGGATAAATTTATTTAAAATATATAATAAATGGGTAGAATTTATAATTTTGATAAATAATGGGTATAATTATAAAAAGAACAAATTGTAATGAAAGTGAATATACCTAGAATATTCCTTTTTGATGTAAGAAATAGTGCAATGGGTTGGAGTAAAACTCAACACTATTTTAGTGCAACACTATTCTAGTGCTTAAAATAGTGCAAATGGTTGGAGATGCTCTTAGGAATAAACACATCTCTCATATATTATTTTCGTAACACGTTATCAGCACGAGCTCTATCATTGGTAAATTTTAGTTGTTATGTTTCGAAGGATTGATGAACATCTTCCTTTTCAATATGTAGCATGCATGTGTTATATTATTATGTATTTTATTTATTTATTTATTATTTAAAAAATAATAATCATATGTATGTGTTAATCACATGTGATGAATACTTTTTCAACCATACGTATTTGTTTATGTCCATTGAATCATGTTTGTACCTTTATTTATTTTTAAGGGGAAAAAACTAGAATAACACATATTTTAGTAAAAATTACTATTTTGTCAAGTGAAAGTTCAAGTACTATTTTATAAATGGTCACCTTAACCTTTTATCCTTTGATAAAAAATAATAATTACGAGATAAATTGTAATTAGATATTATAAAATAAGAAGAGGGACCATTTTCTGATGTGTTACTGTCGACGTTTAAAACTGTAATTGTTATTTAAAACTATGTCATGGCAGATTTGTTACTGTCGACGTTTCCACTTTCTTAAAATTAAGGTTTTCCTCTTTTAGCAGTATTTATTATTGTTTTGTTTCTTTTTCAGCTTCCACAGGCAGAAATATATTTTTAGCTTCTTATTTTCTCTATTCATGGCTTCTTCTCTGATTTCTTCATTGTCTTCTCCACTTCTTCATAGTCTAAACCGAATATACTCTTCTTCTTTTTTCTCCTCTTTCTACTGCAGAGATCCAAACAAAATCTTTTTCTTCTATGGACCAAGTTGTTCTTGTATGTGGTTCATGGATATTCGAGAAGAACATATGGCTATCTGTGGCTGATCTGAAAAAAGATTGTAAGATTCTCGTGGTGAATGATACAACTAAGTTTGATAATGTACTAAGGATCGTCCACGAAGATTACAATATGGAGAAGAAACGGTATGAAGTTCTGTTGAGTTACATGTTCTCTAAGTAGAGGATGGCGAAGCTACCAAGAGATCGATACACCTCCAATCTTTGTTGGAAACTGTAGACAATTTCATGAGTTCATCCTCTAATGGAAATCAGATCTGATTCGTCTTTGTGCGGAATTTAATGAGAAAGAAGTTAGCCAAATGAGTGAATATTTTTTGTGGTGGAAGATCGATAAAACGTGAAAGAGAAGATATTTTCAACGATGACAAAGATGAGGGAAGGTTTTGGAGTTAATAATTTTGATATTTAAATAATTTTGATAATTTAAATAATCTAACAATAATTAAAATTTAGATTAGATATATTTTTTTAGATAGCAAAAACTAATCAAAATGACACATTTGAAATTATTAGATTCAAAAAAGTAAATTTAAGATATATTTTTGGAGTTAATCATTTTGATATTTTAATAATATAAATAATTTAACACTAATTAAAATTTAAATTATATATATTGTTTAGATGGCAAAAACTAGTCAAAATGGCACATTTGTAATTATTAGTTTCAAAGACGGATATTATGTCTTTTGGCAAAATATTTGTGTTATTCTAGTATACTACACCTTGAATGTGTTATTCTAATAGTTTTGATATAATTATGTGTTATTCTAGGTAATTTCTCTATTTTTAAGTAAAGGTTATTCCTCTTTAACATGTGTGTGTTAAATTAATGTGTATAATTTTTATTTTTATTTTTCACCTAATATAGATATTGCAAAGAATGTTTATACCCTGCCTTTATCGAATTTTGAGCATACTTTCATGTCATTTTAACATTCTGGTTTTATGTTGAAAAATATTTTCAAGTTGTGATTATGTTTGAAAGAAAATCAATGATGCATATATGTTAGAGAATACGTATTATATGTTCCATGCAAATAATGTTGTTCTGTAGACACATTAACAATAAAAGAATTATTAAAAGTACTATGTACTTATATATTGTCTCATTGAGACCGAGCAGAATAATAAGTTGATGAAAGTCATAAATCATGTTTTGATGATTATGCTTTGTTCTCTAAAGTAAGTGTGACACCATATAGTGAGAAAGAGAAGGACCACACCAATAACATTGGTAAAGCTATAGAAGTGGTTCTAGATGTGGATATGGATATGGTCAAGGTCAAGTTTGAGACCAATGAGTTTCTTTTAAGGACTGAGATTCTTACCAGAAGTGAGAAAATAAAGATAAATAATAGATATTCCTATCATGATAGAAAATTGTGTAAGAACAATCCAGGGTAATGAAAAGCTTATTGAATGCCTAAGAAAAGCATATATATGAATGCTCCATAAGAGCACTTTCCTATGAGAATACAATTGCAATACTTGATGTATTTATTTTTCCAAGTCTCAAAAGTTAAAAGGGTCTAGATATGGTACATGACCCAAATTGGGTATGTATTTTTTATTCTAAGCTGGGATTCGATTCGAGATTATAAACTTGGAGTGTTATCATCTCAAGGGGGAGAGTTAAAGAATCTCAGATTTCATATAAGTGAATATCTAGAAGTTTTTGTTCACATAAAAATTGAGATTGAGGAATCCTTCATAAAGTATATCCATGAGATTTTGTAAACGGATCATGTTGAGACTATAAGTGATGGAAATGTTTAATCACAAGTATAACTACATGCATTATATACTAGATTGTACTACACAAAAGTGCAATGGAGATAAATGATATTGTAAACCAGAAGTTTACTTGCTAAAACAATATTTGGCATGAATCAGTTCGACCATGACGGTTCAATGAAGATGCAACAGAGAATCAAACATTCATTACAGAACCATAAGATTCATTTGTGCTACTTACTCATAAGATACGCTGATAATACATTTTTCACAAACCAAAATAGATTTGGAATCTATTAAAGGCTATAAGAAGATGTTTGTGGATTGATCACCCACCATTTCTTAGTAATATTGGTGAATTCAGGAGCCCTTGAGTATTATTATTATATATATTTGGATAAGAGTTTAACTTTTTGGGAGTACATGTTCACATACAAAATGTAGCAGCATTGATTTTCATCAAGCCAACAAGTAATTGATAGTTTTCCCGTAACTGGTTTTGGGTCAGAAACAAAATATTTACCATATAAGAATTTTGGATGCTCCACCACAGGGCTTTAAGATGAATCTTTAAAGGAGGATGAGAATATATGTTGGATATGAATTTAGAGTATTTACTGAGGATTTAAGTAAGACTCGATTTGAAGACTGAAATTTGAATAGTCAGTCTTTCCAACATTAAGGGGGCGAAAATAAATAGCTGGAATAGAAAATGAGTTATTTTGAATTATCATTGATCCCCGGACTAAAGAATATGAATTAAAAGTCCAAAAGATAATTCATTTGCAGAGTTTAGTAAATCAGTTGTCAAACATATTTACTGACCCAAATAAAGTGATCAAGTCACATATACCAGTTGTAAATGCTCCAATAAGAATTGACGTCCCAGAAGGACAATATCAAACTGCTAATGAGTATTGGTTCCAAATTCTCAGAAAAGAAAAGGAAAGGAAATTAAAAATGGTCAAACCGAGATTACAAAACTTTTTTAAATGATCTCCAAGAAGAGACATTAAACATGACAAAGAAAGAAACCCAGATTTGAGACAAGAAAGAAATCTTAAATACTTATGTCATGTGTGAAATAGAAAGGAACCAAAAGCAAATTGACGTCGATGATACTTTTTCATGCAGTATAGCAGTTAACTATTGAAAGAGGATCATGAAAACAAGTCTATTGAAAAGTGTACACAAAAAAATGAAACCAAATTGGAAAGAAGCAATAGACACATAATTAAAATCTTTAAGAAAGAGATAAGTCTTTGGAACATTAGTCTATACGACTTAAGATGATAAACCAGTGGGAATATGAATGAGCCTTTGTGCTAAATTTAGTATGAATATGATGAGATTGATTGTGAAGATACATAGTCTCATGTGGTGGATATAACTACTTTCAAGATTCTTAATAGTCTAGCAATAATAAAAAGACGACTTATACAATCCACTGATTAATGATACTTATATAGATATCTCTGAAGGAAATAATCCCAAAATGATTGATGATATTAAAATTATATTCCGGGGAACTCAAGGTGTTTGATCGAATTAAGACAAATTCGTTCTATGGAGTATAATCAGAAAGTGCAAGAAGAGTCAAAACTCTTGAAGAGTTATTGAAAGTCACAATTTGGATGAAAAATATTGGAAAGGCAACATTGTCTCTATTTATTCCAAATTGAATATTTAAGGAAAGAGATGTATTCTCGAAGTATCCTTTACATGATTTTACATAAAAGAATGTTCACATATGTTTGGTCTTAAAGTACCACACTTAAAATGTTATTTGCGCAAGTTACTGATCTTTCATGATTGAAAGATATAATTTTATATGACAAGAAGGAAAGTCAAGTTGGTAATTTTTCCATGATGAGCAAGAATATTCCGTATGTATGAGAATAATGTTTCAGAGATTGTATGTTTTACCCAAAAAAAAAAAAGAAGAGATTCTATGCAAAAGAACCCGAAGTTAAAATACTATAAAAGATCTTTTGTGCAAAAGAGATAGTATGGACTAGAGGTCCGCAGGGAGATCATATGACAATCATAAAATTTTGTTCATTAAGACTATGTTTATATTAATCCCAAAAGATGGCACATATGTTCGAAATGCATCTCCTGAAGAAGCTGCTTCCGAGGGGGAGGAATACATATGATGATGAGCATGGTTGTACTCTTTTTCTTTCTCATGGTTTTTATCCCATTGGGTTTTTTTCATGAAAAGATTTTAACAAGGCAACAAAACATGCAATTGATAGACACATAAGGAGAATGATATCATTACAAATGACATATGAAGGTCTATCGGATCCCTGAATTATTTATGATGGATAGATGAGATCGAGAGAAGAAGATTGGCATTGCTATAAATTCGTTCAAGTGAAGATTAAAAGACCTACTTACTAAGACGCTTCCGGGTAACACTTTCAAGAAGTTAGTTCATCATATTGTACTACACCGTCTCAAATATCCAAAATCATGTACTCGTGAGAGGGGGGGGGGGGGAAAACTAAAGTCTGAAGTCANTAAAGTCTGAAGTCATGTACTCATGAGGGAGAGTAAAAGCATGCTGCACTCTTTTTCCCTAACCATGATTTTTCCTACCGTGTTTTCCAGATAAGGTTTTTAATGAGGCAGCATCGTACGCGCATTAAATATTAGTGTTATGTAATAATGGTCATCCAAATGGGAATGTTATGAACTCATTTATGGATGTCCATTATATGAGTCCATTAATCTAAGCTCATTGGGGGTTAAACCTAAACTCTAATCTTGTATCTTATATAAAGTTTGCCTCTCTAATGATATATATACGGGTTTTAGCATCTTTGAGAAATCCAGAAAACAACTATCTATCTCCCTTCTCTCTAATCTCTGAATCATTGATCATCACTAAGAATCCAGGGTTCTTCGGGAGGTCTCTTTTCCTCATTATAGATCACCTTCTTTTTTTGTTCAAACCAAAATCTTATAAAACTAGAAGCTTAAGCTCCATCAAAGGAGTAAGAGTTCAAAGACAACAAAATGGACAAAACCATTAAAAAGGCTAAAACATTTGCCTTACAAGAGACATAAACATATAAGATAAAGGAAAAATCTAACTCTAGACCATGAATGCCATTGAGAGAATTTTTCAACTCATTGACAACGCCATCGAGATCGAGGATCGCGACAAGAGAATAGGAGTCTATCGATAGGAACTCTCCAAATGATGTTGCTTTTAGAGCATGATTAAATGCCAACATTTTGACTACAAGAATCGAAAGTACCAAAAGATGGTAGATGTGGCTTTGTGGAAGACATGTCTTCTTTCTTGAGACCTTAAATCACAAGGTCTTTCCACCATGGTAAGATGCGACAATCCAGACCGCAAATACAAAAGTGTGGGAAGCCATTGGTGAATAAGCTTGAGTTGTAGCATTTGCTGCCTTAGGGAGACCAAAATATGCATTGAGCCACTTTAGAGCATCTACAATGAACCTGTGAATTTCAAAGAGAGCAAGACAATGGATGCAGAATCTACCTAAAGCATTAGCAATATCCTCAAAGCAAAGTAACTCAACAACAAACTCAAACAGAGTTAATTCAGTAACATCCTCAAACTGAGGCAATTTAGTGACAACCTCAAAATGAGGCAATTTAGTGACACCCTCAAACTGAGGTAAGCTAGAGATACCAGGGCTATGAAAGTTCCCGAACCAAATGCATTCCAAATTAGAATAACCGGAGATCGAGAGAAGTAGTGAACCTGATAGTTGACGAGATGGGAGGATGGAGAGAGGTGGGAGGTTAGGGAAACAGAGAAAATGACAACGCATGCGCTACAATCCTTGTCTCCGACTAGTGAGGCAGAGGGAAAAGGGACTCCTGGATATGGTGCAGTCCTTATCTCCACCAAAAAAGATCTGCAGGCAGAGAGGAGGAGAGAAACTGGTGGAGTGTCTGGAGGAATTGGAGGGATCGGGGGGTCTGCCGGCAGGGAAACAAGGAGGTTCGGATCTAGAGGTTTTGCTGGAGGAGACCGGCGAGATGGAGCATCTGTTACAGTTAAAGGCGCCTCCATGGACATGAACTTGGAGCTTGCTTGGAGGGGAGAGAGTCCTTTAGAAGAACGGAACTGGAGGAGAGATTTGCGCAGCGGATCTCATGGTAGATTTCTCTTTAACGAAGATTGGGATTCTCTCAGGAAAATCATCTGAGAGGATTAGAGTGAACTGGGCTTGTTCTCCCACTTATAGATCGCCTTCTAATGTATATGATAACACATTAGCGTGTACAGAGGATTTCTTTGGTACAGTTACACAAATGTTGGACTTCTAACACTAAGACTTGGTTTGTATTATTTTGGAGGAAAAACTGTCTATCCACCAAGTGTTGGAACCTGTGACTATAGACTCACAAAGAATTCGTAATGGTCTAAATATACACCAACTTATATAAAACATCACACGACATCACAATCTATAGTATTCGGTCTAAATCATCAAACCGTTAACTGATGTTAGTTTTTTCGTGAGAATTGCTGACGTTGCATTGTTGTGCTGGACTTTGATGCCATGTCAGTATCCACATCATTTTTTGGTTGGGTCAGACCCAATATTGATGGGCTAAAGTCCAAATTAAATAATTAAACCAAAGTTCTAGACCTAAAATTGAACCGAAAATTGAACATGAACCGGTTTTGTCTTCCCCCAATAAAGCATAAACCAACTATTGGTCCATTACAAAGGGAACAATAAATCTTCTAAGGACCGTCTCGCTCAGTGTCTTCTTCATCCTCTGAAAGTCTGAATCCTCTGAACTCTCCTCGACTTCATCATCATCAGCATCTCCATGAATGAATGGATCACCAGCCTCTTCTTCTATGAAGATATCCACACAAAAAATGTCTACTTGCAAGCTTCATTCATCCTCTAGATGTTTTTGCTCAATGTCTCTCTACAATGGCTTCTTATCTCGTATCGGTTTATATGGCAGCTTCCACCACATCCTTCCAACCGTTACAATTGAATCTAACTCATCCCCATAATTTCAATGATGTTACTTGGTCTGACATGGCATCAAAATCCATCACAACAATGCCATGTCAGCATATCTCACGGAAAAACTACCATCCGTTAATGGTTTGATGACTTAGACCAAAATATTATAGATTGTGATGTCGTGTGATGTTTTATATTAAGTTGGTGTATATTTAGACCATTACGAATTTTTTATGAATCTATAGTCACACGATCTAATACTTGGTGTCTAAATATGCAGTTTTTCTATATTGGATCAGGTTTTTAGTAGAAAATCAAGTATGACATTTGAAAGAGAAAAAAGAACGCAATTATCCTGAGTAGATGGAATCGGTGGTAGTAACCACAAAATCCCAAATGAAGATAACCTTATCTATCCAATGACCCATCGGGAGCTCAGAATCTGCCACGTAAGACTCGCAACTCCCTATCTCCGACCTCACTTTGCTTCTCAAACACCACCAACTTCACACATTTGACATTTCCAAAGAGAATCAGAGAGAGAAACATGGCCTCTACCTCCGCAATGTCCTTGGCCACACCACTTAACCAGACCCGCTCCTCGGTCTTCCTCAAGCCATTGACTCTGAAACCATCCAAGGCCTTAGCTTCCCGCGGAGGCAGGGCACAGAGGCTCCAAGTCAGCGCTTCTAAGCTCAAGATTGACAAGGCTTTGACCGCACTCTCCGCAGCCGCCCTCACCGCTTCCATGGTGATCCCCGAAATGGCTGAAGCCGCTGGCTCTGGAATCTCTCCTTCCCTCAAGAATTTCTTGCTAAGCATTGCTTCTGGCGGCGTCGTTCTCACCGTCATCATTGGTGTCGTCGTCGGCGTCTCCAACTTCGACCCTGTCAAGAGAACCTAAGAAGCTATTTTATCTTTCGTACACCCTTTGTTGTAGTGTCTCTCCCTTTGTGTTCCATCAATGAAACTTTTGTGTCTACTCTGCTCAAAGTTCAACTCGGAAAACAAATAAAGCATTCTTTTGGTTCAGAAATCAACACAACTCATACTAAAATTGAAAACTAAACTCCAGTTTGCATATTCTGAGTTACATTCAAGTTTATATGAGATCTCTCTTGTTATATCTATAGAGGCCTTACGAGCAGATCAAGCAAGTATTTACTCTCGCATGTATAATTCACCTTATCCACCTTCACCACAGTCATCTTCACTCTCTGTTCATCCCCATATGATTCCTCTTTGATCTTTAGCTTTAGCATGTACTGACGAAATAGTCTGTTTCTAACCATCTCTGCAAATTCTTCATCATTCTGCAATTCGTATTTCAATGTGTAAAGCTGCTTCGCCGGACATCCCATGATCTCTTCTCCGGATTCTTGAAACGCAGTTACCCAAGTCAACCCACTGTGGTCTTGAATCTGCACTTGGAGAAGGTATCTGTAGTCACATTCCTCAGACTCTTGGTTGCACCGGTCACACAGCCACCCGTTTGTCCCAGACCTTGTCACCTTCTTGTTACATTGTTTATCTCCAATCATCAAAGGACAAGCTGTGTAACAGAAGCTATCTGTTTTGATGAATGATATGGTTGCTTTCACAGTGACCCAGTCAGGCTTCTCTGATCTTCCAAGTCCTTCTTCTTTGATCTGCAAGACACTTTTCCTTGTCTCGTTCCTTGAAACCCCTCCAGGCATAGAGTCTCTGGAAATGGAGATGGAGGCAGTATCTTTTCCCCCATCATCAAACCATTTCCTCAGTTTCTGAGCTTCAGGAAAATCTGGATTTATGAAAAGCTGCGTTGACGATATTGTCCCCACCGATTTCCCACTGAAATCGCTTACTTTTCCAGCTTTTACTGCTAAGACTGGGTAAATGGCTGAACTAACCATCTCTTCGAGTTGCCGACCATCTCGGTTACAGAAGTCTCCCCATAGCGTAACCTCTACGGCCTTACCTGATTCATCCTTCAGATTCAGGATCCTCCTATGGGTTTCCATCCCATTCTTTCTCAGAATTGGCACAGAGGGATTCACAGAAGTCACAATCCCGATGACATCGAGTATGGAATTGTTCTCAGCACTCCCAATATCACTTATAGGACGGAAGGAGAACTGCTGCCTGGGTATGGAGCCATCTTCATCAGGGCAAAGTTCTAGAGTCGATGTTGACTCCAAGAAAATTTCCCATTCATTCTTCAAATGATTGAAATTTTTCTGTGCAGGCTTCAAACTTCCCTTTGAAATCAAATATACCTTGCCAACCTCAGTAACATCATAGAATCGGTCAACAACAGCATTAAAGCAGGTAACACGAATCTCCCCTCCATCAGAGTCCAGCAGATCAAAGGAGAAAACTTTTCCATCTCCTCTTGCATTGTTATATCGTCTGATATCTCCTTTTGCAGTTACTCTAGCCTTAATAGCCCAGCGACCTTGGTATGGATTGAGAGCAGCAATAGGCACAATTCGAGCTGGAGCCTCGTTCTTCATTATGGGTCCATGATTTCTGTAGCTTGCAGGCGGTTGATATGAAGGTTGGACAGATGGCAGGAAACTTGAAATACTGGTAACTGGATTTTGAATGTTTACGCCCCTGGGAGGTGCTCTATTAACAGAATGCTGAAGTGCTGCTGTCTCATAAAAAACAGCCCTATTTGAAGGCGGTGTATTGCCCGGAGCTGAAAGAGGCTTTAGAGTCTCTGGATCTGATTCTGTAGACATTGTGGGGTTCCCAATGGTTTCACAATGTGGTACTATTGTCTCCATGTTCAGCACCACAATCAGCCTGTACACAGTATGCATAAGACAATCAGCAAAGATCCTTTAAGCATGTGCTCAAACAAGGAAATGGGCAATTATATTCAGTACAAAGATATTCCGGCATGAAAGTTGAGTAAATCATCTGCCAACTACCATTAAAATTCATGAACTAGAAAGATAACAGCACAAATCTTTGGCACGAAGGAAATTGCATCCACATCAATGGCCAACGCCACCAGTTAAGACAACTGACAACAATTATTTCATATATTTGAAAGAGGTCTTTCACAAGCGAAGCTATCATTGCTGATGGTAACAAATGTGCTGCATATACAACTAAAACCTGGAACTGGGAAGGCACAGTTTTATATCAAGGCAAAATTGGTGTAGAGATTTTGTGGCCACAAGAAAGTAAAAATGGAAGAATAACAGTAACAAGCCTCCAAGTTGAGCTAAAAATCCAAAAAAAAGTATGCAACTGACGAAAACGTAGATGTAAGCAAAGAGAAAGCGAAAATTACTTGCGGCCTTTAACATTGCTGCAAATGTAATCGACGAGCTGAACGATGGATCCGATATTAACCTGAGCGGACTTGACTCGATCGTTGAGCTGAACAGCGAGCATAGAATGTTGAGCAGAAGCACCATCTGAAACGAGCAACCGGTACCTCTCCTGGCTTCGTGCTATCAATTTGATATCTAAAACTTGTAACAACGGCTTCAGGTTGAGGTCGCCTGCGTTAATCGCCGCGATGGCGTTCGGAGTCAAACTCACCGGCATGATGATATAAACCCTAGAAAACGAACCCAAAACAGAATCAGCAACAAAATCCTACGGATTAATCCAGCGAGAGGAAGGGCAGATCGGCGACCTATACGGTCGTGACTCGTCAGATTCCTCTCAAAGCTTCCCTCAATCAAAATACTTCATATGGGTTTCCTTCTTTTTGAATTTTGCCTTACCAATTTCACCAATTCATCCTCCACTCGTGCGTGCTATAAGACAAGGTTAAATCAGTCATATCCTATGACGATTATTTTTCTGTTATTCTTTGTAGGAAAAAAACCCAAAAAATACACTAACTTATTTTGGTCTGTTAAAAAAATACACGAACTATTAGCACTCCCCAAATAATACACGAAGTATTTTCTATTACCAGTTTAATACACAAACTTTTGAATTTCGCTAGTTTTACACACATTTGTTAACGGAGACAAAACGCTGTTAGTTTCAGTTAGTACGTGGGTTTAACATAATTCGTAAATCCAGAATTACCCTCCCCGATATATCCCCAAATCAGCCGGAATTCCCAAAGTTGTAACCCTAATTTCTATTTCTCTCTGTCTCTCGTCTCTTCTTCTTCCTTGTTCCTATTTTCTTTTTTCAATTTTGAAACTTCTGAAGATGGAGCGAAGTGTAAGCTCAGATGCTACCTCATGAAGTCGGAATTTTAGGCAAGGAAGCTCGGGTTCTTCTCTATGTCACTGTAGCAAGCCAACGACCATGGTGAAATCATGGACTGATGATAATCCAGGAAGATGGTTTCAAAGATGTGATGTTCACGGATTCTGTAGATGGGCCGATGAAGAAAAGCCACATGGTTGGCAAAAGGTAAGCTTGTTGGAAGCTCGAGATCAGATACGTAACCAAAAATCAGAAATCAAGAAACTCAAAGATTCTTTTAGAGAATTGAATGTCGGAACTAGCAAGATTATAATGACGGCTGATTCAACAATCACGCCTGATTCAAC
>OVAP01003517.1:0-16477 GCA_900406295.1 Aurinia saxatilis
GATCGCAGAGTGCTGAGTCTACACTCGATGATGAATATTAGTCTCAAGGTAGCTGACCTTATCGATCTTTCTACAGGCTTTTGGGATTTGAATAAATTGTCGGCTCTGTTTCCAGAGACAGAGGTGGGGAAAATACGAGCTCAGAGGCCCTGTGTATCCAAGCCAGATTCTTTTGTGTGGACTGGGACGAAGACAGGAATGTACACAGTTAAGTCGGGCTATGAGTTAAACTATCGGCTTTCAAAACAACAATTGCTGGGGGTAGCTCAAGCACAACCGTCAATATGTCATTTACTGGCCTCATGCTGGACAGTTAAAGCTCCTCCGAAATTACAGTTATTCATATGGAAGGCACTTCAAGGTGCGTTACCTATAGCGGATAGATTAGAGACTAGAGGAATCAAATCCAATTTTGGATGTTGGCTCTGCCCGTGTGAGGAGGAAACTATAAATCATATCCTCTTTGAGTGTCCAATGGCTAGGCAGGTATGGGCCATGATGAATGCACCGTCTCCAGAATCAGGGTTTTGTTCCTCCATTTTTGAAAATCTTGGTTATGTGCTGCGTTTGATGTCGCACAAAGGATTACCAGAAGTGATCAAATAAACCTTGCCGTGGGTTTTTGTGGATTCTGTGGAAGAACAGAAATAAGAGTGTCTTTGAAGGCCAAACCTTTCCGGTTGAATCTGTCGTGAAGAAAGCGCGAGAAGATGCAGAGCAATGGGTTCATAGTCAAGAGACCATAACCTCTCATACTGTCTCCAACGTCCAGGCAGTAACATCTTGGATTCCTCCGGCTATAGGTCGCCTAAAATGCAATATTGGGTTCGCTTGGTCGCAATCTAAAGCTTTAGTGGGAGTCTATTGGTTGTTACGTGATGAGAAGGGTAAAGTCTTAATGCATAGTCGCAGAGCTTTTACACAAGTGGATTCGTTGCTGGCAGCTAAATTCCTGGCATGGTATTGGGCTATGGAAAGTATGCACAGTTTGAGAGTTTCTAATGTCTCTTTTGCATCATCTCAAATGGATATGATCAAGGCTCTTACCAAACCTAGGGACTGGCCTGCGCTACACAATGAACTACGGCCCCTCTTGTTGTATACAATTGGAAAAGTTGGTTGGGACATTATCTATGATCAGGTTCACTGTAATAGAGCAGCCATGACCATCGCTTCAAGTGTGATAAAAGACATTCGACTTACTTCTTATGTGGCAGATGGAGGACCATCTTGTCTGAAGGGATTATTAGACTCGGAGATGCCGGATGCTCACATTCCCTAGACGTTTGCTTGTTTTGGCTCACCCTGCACAAGTTAAGGATGGCGTTCTCGTACAAATGAAACCATCAATGGTTGGTATCTGTACTGATCTTCTCTCTCGGGCTCGAGAGCTTTGTCTTTGTTGTTTTTCTTTCTTTGCACTAGTTTGGTTGCTGTTACTTGGGCTTGTTATTGTTACTCTTTCTTTGTAACAGATCCCTGTTTTGAGTTTCAAAATTTTTTTTAGAGAAAAAAAAAATTAGCAACGATAACAACGTTCTAGACAATTTCATTTCTCTATTGTGTGGTCATATAATTTCCTATTATCTATTTGGTATTGCAATCTTAATATATTTGGTAAACAAATTAAATGAAAATAATAATTTCTAATCTGTGTCTAGGTTGATGACTGGTTAAAATTAATCTGTATGAAATCGTAAAGAAGAATTTAATCCTCTTTCCCCTACAAATATATACTTGTAGTCCATCATAAAGAACATATTTATAGGTAAGAGGAGAGAAACAACAAATTCATACAAGAACACTTATCTACAACGATTAAATGAGGTACTCTGTTAACACTTCTTTATGATTCCGTTATGTGATTAATCTTGATCATTAAAGGAGGTACTCTGCTAACACTTCTTTATGGTTCATGTAAAACTAACTTACAAAAACTACTACCTCATCCGCCACTGGAGAAGGAGGCATGATGTCTCCACGCTATCTTAACTCGTGTAGTAGCACATGAAAAATATTACCATAATTCTTTTGAATGGGCCAATTACAAAATATGGAAAAAATTTATGATAAACGATCTACGTACAAAGTGTAAGATACGTATATCAATCAAATTTTGAAGCATTTGTTGATGAAATAATATATGAAACAATGGGATATGGCCAGTTCCATGATTATTGGACAGATCTACCGTAATGTAGAGTCAAAGTTTCGGTCATTGATTTCACTTTTCGACGATGTATTTGTTATGTGGGAAATTGTGCATTGATCTCACATACAATTCGTTGAAGACTACTTTAGTCCTCTAAAAATTCTTTAGGGTGACATGCATACAAGAGTTTCGTGTACTTTTGTGGAAAATCCAACTGTTCTTTGATGCTTAAGTATCAGAAGAAGAAAAAAACAAATATTTATTAATTAGTTTTAGAGGAGTTAATGGTTCTAACTTCCGTGCAATGATAATATGTAAAACTTGGTTTCACTGTATCTGATTATTCATTTTAGGCTTAATCGTAAAGTAGCTAATTTGGACACTCGACATCCGTTCAATCATTAGTCTACGCGTTAATATCTAAATATCAGTTGTTCATCGATAATGGTTATTAAAGCCTTACAAAATCTAAACTTGGTGATTCCTCTCTTGACACTAAGCCAAAATCTATCATAAGATCTATTTTTTTTGTGATCAGTTACAATAATAACATTAGGAAAATTGATTAGAAGGTAAGTTAATAACTATTCATGCATCAAAGCATATTACATATTTATCAAAACGTAAAATCTTTTAAAAATTATTAGGGATTATATTCCACATCGGAAGAAATCATTAGTAATATATAAGTAGATTGAGTCTCTCCACTAATTATCAATTGGCTTTTAGATAGAAGTCCACGAAACTTAAAAAAAACAACTCTTGTTTGTAACTAAGAAATTATACAAGCATGATAAGAATAACCATGGTAAGAGGTGATAAGATCTTCTCGCCCATAACCGCCGGAAAGCTTAGGATCGGAAATGGATAGAAACTTTGGCTTCAGTTGTCAATGGTCTTTGTAATTTTTGGTTTAATCTTGGTTTGATTCATCCATTGGTGATTTTGATCCGGTATAATTCATGTACTTAATCAGATTTCGGTTTGGACGACCAATAAGAGTAATATATTAAAAGAAAAAAAAGGATTTTATGTATTTTCTTGTCAAAACCTCACGAAATTGTCTACTTTTATTTAGGTGTGTCATCATGGCGTCAGTAATTGGTTGCAACTCGCTAATCGTCATAGGTGCAGCGTAGGATACACGTGGCGAACCTTCCAAAGCTGTTGCTGTAAGACAAAAACAAAATCTAGCTGTTTCTTCTTCTTTTTTTTGTCGTTTCTTGAACAAAAAAATAATCTGATTTTGACCTTTCCTTTTTCATTTTAATAAAGAGAAAAGTAGATGCAAAAAGACATCTACCTATTCACTCAATACTGTTATGATTTTGTATAAATTATATTATACCATGAAAATGATATAAATTTAAAACTTATTATATTCGCAACATGAAAATATATGTTAACCTCATCACCAATAAAGTGATCACAGGGAGCAAATCCCAACCGTTAAATTATGATGGTATATATTATTTAAACAAACGTACGTTAAATTATGACGGCATAACAGCGAACGTACGTTGTTTAAACAAAGACAATTATGATGGGATGCCGGAAAAGACATGGAAACTGGAAAAGCCAAGTTACTATTTTCCGAAGTTACGGGGGCCCATTACGGCCCAACAAACACGTGTGTTACGTCACCATATTAAATTCAACACGTGGCACCTACGCTTTTCTTAAGCTCTCTTGACTTGTTGCCACGTGTCCGTTTACAAACCAGCTCGTTTTTTGAGTTTAACAACAAACGTCCCCGTTACGGTTTTGTCGTTAACTTTCCTATTTTCACTCCAAAATGCATTTTAATTTTATAAGACGGCTACTTTACGGCGTTTAATACACAAATTAACAACAACAACCTCATGCGTTTGGTGAAGTTCAATAAAAAAAGTATTATAATCCTTGAGGTTGATTTGAGCGTTGAATAGTTCAAAGATTCCAGAAATGAAATGAATATATATATGACTAAGGACGAACTCAATAGTAAATTAATATTAATTTAGGGAAGCTAATAAGAAACTTATAACGTGGTCTTGGTCGCCCAAAGGGAATATTTAGCAATGGCAAAATTGGTAAATAAGTGAAAACATGGAGGGTGTTTTCGGTATTCAACGGACGGTCCAATATCCTTGTTAACCACGTCTCTATGTGTGTGTTGAGGAACAACGGAAGTCTATAAATACGAAATCTCGTCTCCTTCATTTTCTCCCTTCCCTTCCTTCGTCTTCTACTCAATTCCTGATTTTTAGGCCATCGAATCTTTTTTAGGGTTTTTTCTCAATTACAGAAAGAAACCTCTCTGTTTCTGTCTCTTTCTCTCTTTGCTTCTG
Source organism: Aurinia saxatilis (assembly GCA_900406295.1). Lineage (NCBI taxonomy): Eukaryota > Viridiplantae > Streptophyta > Magnoliopsida > Brassicales > Brassicaceae > Aurinia > Aurinia saxatilis. The sequence continues at coordinate 4,483 of OVAP01003517.1, forward strand.
TATTGCCGAATCGGAGATTCGGTTTCTGAAACAGAGAAAAATCTGCATTCCTCTTGGGATTTTCTGGGTCCTTTGGTGTTGTTTTTACAGCTCCTTTGAATCAGGTATGATTTGACTCGATCTGGGTTTTTTTTTTGTTGAGATTTATGGTTTTAAAAAATCTGTTTTTGTTGATTGGGTAATTTCGACCCTTTTGTTGTTGTTGTTGTTGTCGTCGTCTTCATGTCTTCCTCTGTTTTTGTCTTCTTGTGATATGCTCTGTTTAAGCATTGGATTCTTTAAGACATTGGTTTTGGAATTTGATGTATTGGGAATGAAAATATGACTTCAAATGCAGAGTCCGTATCTCTTGAATTCTGTGCCTGGGAATGCTTATTGTTTTTTTTCTTTTTTTTTTGCTTTTATAAAAGAAGTATAATGATTTGAAATTGGAGACCATTGTTACATGTTCTCATTTGTATGAAATACTACGCGTTATTATTGGGGGGTTTTGGAGTGATGGGTGGTTACAAGTTTTGTCGGTAGGCTCTATAAACTATTAATTGGCTCTTTTCTTAAAGAAGACAGTTTGAAATTTCGGTACTTGTCAAAATCAGTGGCTCCTCTTTTCTATTTCTCATTAAACTACACAATTAAGAGGAATGGGTAAAAAAAAGTAACAATAGGACAAAGTAAACACATGACTTTCGTGTCCACAACTTGCTTGCTCTACTGCCTTTAAAGTTACATCTCTATTTAATGTTTTGTAACCCTTTAGGATTTTGCATTACACACTTATTTAAACTGTATGCGTGACTCTTGCTTTTTTGTACAGATTTGTAGTTGAAGCTCGAGATCAATCTGAGAGAGTATTCTTAAAATAAATATCGGTGTATATTTGAAGGTTTAGAAGATGATAAGGTAAGGGAAAGACCATAGAGTTTATGTTTGTATTTAGGAAACCTGTTTTTGAAATTCTCACTGTTTCATCTGGTAAGATATTTTTTTCAATTTTCTGAGTATTTGGGTTTTGTGGTCACCTTCTATTTTCAGGAAACCTACTTTTAATGGACAGCTTACCAACAAGCAGTGACAAGAAAACTCTAAAGAGGTGGTTTTTCATAGACAAAAGAGTTGGATCAACGAGAAACAAGTGTGTTTTTTTTTAGAAGAGGCCATTTGATATTTCTTGTTTGAAGTTTGGAGTTTCCATGGATTTGAGTATAAACAACACGTCCCCTGTTCTTACTGACCCTGCACCTGTTAACAACAAATCAAGACTCGTATCATCCTTCCCTTCAGGAAGATTCATGGCGAATGGTAGGAAGAAGATCCCTAAACTCGATGATGTTAGATCAAATGGTTGGTTGGATGCAATGATCTCCTCCTCCCCACCGCGTAAAAGGCTCGTCAAGGATTTCAACATCGAAATTGCACCTGAAGATGATTTTGCCCAACGGGCCTGGATGGTAAACAGTTACTTTCATGCTTTCATTTTACAAGCGTTGTTTTTGCTTCTCTTTATCTGTTTTCTCACCCTGTGGTTTAATTTGATTTGATTTTCCAGCTCAAGTATCCTTCAGCGATTAGCTCGTTTGCGCATATTGCAGCTCAAGCAAAGAACAAGAAAATTGCTGTTTTTCTTGATTATGACGGAACACTTTCCCCAATCGTTGATGACCCTGATCGCGCTGTCATGTCTGATTCAGTAAGAACTACCATAGCTTTGTTTCTAAGCATGTTAATTAGCTGATCTCAAACACAAAAATGCTAACTTTGCACTCTCCATCTCTCTCAGATGCGTGCTGCTGTTAAAGATGTGGCTAAGTACTTCCCAACAGCCATAATAAGTGGTAGAAGCCGTGACAAGGTGAAAATTTAAAACCACATGATTCATTTGCACAATCCAACCAAAAGTGAAAATACTAATACACTTTAAGTTTCTTCTTGCAGGTCTACCAGTTGGTTGGACTAACCGAGCTCTATTACGCCGGTAGTCATGGGATGGACATTATGACCCCTGTAAATGAAAGTGGTTCCCCTGAAGACCCAAGTTGTATAAAATCCACTGACCAACAGGTGAAATATCATCATTCATTCTCCGTGAACAAATATGAATAAACTATTGTAGAAGATTCTAATATTTTCTTCCACTTTTGTTGAATAGGATGAAGAGGTAAACCTCTTTCAGCCTGCTAAGGAGTTCATACCCATCATCGAAGAGGTTTATAGGACTCTCGTTGAGCTAACTAAAGGTATTAAAGGTGCAAAAGTAGAGAATCACAAGTTCTGCACCTCTGTACATTACCGTAATGTTGATGAGAAAGACTGGCCTGTTGTTGCTCAACGTGTTCATGACCATCTGAAACAGTACCCTCGCCTACGTCTAACTCACGGGAGAAAGGTACTTACTTGGAATAAATGTCACTCTGCTTAATTCATTGTTTTATCAACAAGATTAGTTAATGGTTTGTTTTACTACCTCAGGTTCTAGAGGTTCGTCCTGATATCGAGTGGAACAAAGGAAAAGCAGTCGAGTTTCTGTTAGAATCTCTCGGATTAAGCAACAATGATGATTTCCTCCCAATTTTCATTGGAGATGACAGGACCGATGAAGATGCATTCAAGGTTCTGAGAGAGGGAAACCGAGGATTTGGAATACTGGTATCGTCAGTACCAAAAGAAAGCAATGCATTCTACTCTCTTAGAGACCCCTCCGAGGTACAAATCATATAATAGTCTACATTGTCATCATATGTTGTTATTATATATGTATGTATGTAATGGTTGGTAATGGTGTTTGCAGGTGAAGAAGTTTCTCAAGACTTTGGTGAAATGGGGGAAGGTGGAAAAGTCTACAGGTTCTTGATGATGGTGTTTAGGCGAAACAACAACTGGATTCTCAGAGAGCTTTTCTCATCTTATTTTGTTTCCCTTGGTAGTTTTTTTCTTTCACTTAATTTATCATTTTTCCAATATTATCCTTTAATTAAGCTGTATTAAAGTTCAAACTCTTCTGCATAATTCAATTCACAAATTTCAAAAGGGAGTTACCCTGAGCTAATATATCAATTTCTTTTGTTGTTCCAATCATGTTTTCTTGACATAAGAAGTAACTGTATGTAGTCTGTTCAATGTTTTTATAGAACATGGCAGATAATCTCGACCCATGCCTTTTCTAGATGTTGGACTAGTTCTCATAGGCCTAGTTGACAAGTAATACTCCATCCATTTCCTCCACAGCACGAATCTGTTCATTCTAATTTGAAAAGCTAACAAAACCATATCCTCTCTGATGGCTTTTTTTTTTTTTTTTTTCGTGCTCTGATGGCTCTATTAATGGCAAGTTTTGCTCCTAAACCAAATTACCAACTCTGAACGCCTCTAGTAACATATAATACACAAACATTCAAGGACGAATCCGCAACGAATATAGTAATTAGATCCCAAACTGGCAAAATTCAAGTTAAATCGCTGGCCAGAGACTATACGCGATTGGGGCATTGCATTATTGTATCTTTACAGAGCTTGTTCTGCGGTAGCTTGAGATATAAAGTCTGATCAAACCGGTACCCTTTGCTCTGACAGGCTTCCTTGTCAAGGATGAGTTTACAAGAAACAACCGGAGAGTCTATGTTGTTCTGCAAGTCTCCCATCCAAAGAGTCAGGTTTAACATTTCATGTGTATTCTGAATCATATGGTTGGTGACAAAAATAAACAATTCCTCAATATCCTCCTCCTAAGAAATTGTGATATGAATGATGCAATCGAACGTTTATAGATTGGTAAAACATATAACCTCGAAGTATTAACATTATCTAATGAAATCTACAGTGTTTTTTTACACTGAAATCGTCTAGAACTAATCATCTAGCTTATCAATCTCAAACAAAACACTAATCATCTACATCTTGCTGAGATATCGACCGATTTGAGTTCAAGAAGCCATGGGAAGAGAGTCAAAATCCCTAAAATCGTAACAAAATTGAATTCATAAAAGCGAATATAAAACTAACGGCTTAAGGAAAGAAACGATTAAGATAAAGTGTTTACGTGGAATCGAGACTTAGTCTTTTTTTTGTAATCCAAATAATCATTCCGTTAGTGCGACGGTATTGTGGTGATTTTCGGATCCAGGATAAAGCCACATAGATCATACAGACATCACTTCTGAATGACTCTGACGAGGAGAGCGTGCTTGAACGGTTCCTCAATTTTCGTTCAATTTGAACAGAGTTGTTGAGCGTAAGTTTCGAGTAGTTGGGTGAATTGGTTGAACGTGCAGAGAAATGTTCCATTAATTCAACTAACCGATAAGCTTGGTTCAATCAAATGAATTTGTCTAAACCGAAACAAACCAAAGAATCCTCTTAACTGAAACACAACATGGAATTGCCCCAAAAAGAATGTGTCGGCTCGGCTCGGCATTAGTAGCTTGACTTCCTCTAGTCCGCTTAACCGAAACACAACATGGAATTGGCCCAAAAAGAATGTGTCGGCTCGGTGAGGCATTAGTAGCTAGTTTAGAGTTCATATCCTAGCTGCTACCTCTTCTTTCATTGTAACTCTCTTCTTCATTATCAAGAGCCCACGGTCCGGCTCAGTTCGGTTTGGCGGGGGGGGGGGGGGGGGGGGGGGGGGGNGTGCGTGTGGATTGAACCATCATTTCTATGCACACCATGGGTGTTATTGATTGAACATAAATATGGAGATACTTCTATTTATAAAAGTGAATTCATTTTCAAACTCTAGATGTGAGACATTTTATGTTTCACACACTTCACTTACTCCTCAAAATGGCCAACCAAATAGGCCCAATTTACTTATTTCTCATTCAACTTAATCAAAGTTTTTATTCTAACAAAAGCCTTTTGGGCTTATTCTTTATTTCAAAATTTGGACCTAACAATCTCCCACATGAATGTAAATGACTCTAAACTGACTCTGGAACGGCCCTATGGACTGACCTAACTAGACAGACTTTCGAGAGTGCAACGGAAAAGTCATTGTGTTTGAGTTGGTGACACTTTTAAGCCTTGAACCACTCATAGTCGGATTTACTTTACCAGAAGGTGAACATGATGTCTTGAACCAACCGATATTTTAGTGTAAACCTAGACAACATGTGTAAAGCAGTTTTTTTTTAGTTCTCTGTTGTGTTCGTTGTGGCGTTGAAATCTTTCATGGTTATTCATGAGTGAACTTGGAGAATATAAACTTACCTTCTTTCTCCTAGAAACGTCCTTATTTCACACTCATTAGGTGATTTACCATGAAGAGTATTTCGTAATACCTTACTTTTATTGTAAAGCTAGGGAATCATTAAAAGCCAATGTTTATCCTTTGCACATCCTTATAGCACTGTTTAATCATCATAGGAGTTGGGACGAGACAAAAAGTCTCTCTCAGTGCTGTTAGCAGATTTTGTATGATTTAGTTTTCCCTTTGAACCTACTTCTTGGGATCTCCAATTATAGTAGGTGGATTTCCATCAAACATCCTCTATTCATAGGCTTTAAACCCATTCTTTTTGTTGATTTTGCAATAATATCTCGAGACAAACCTTTAGTAAATGGATCCGCAAGGTTGTCAGCCGATTTGATGTAATCAATTGTGATTACACCATTTGAGATAAGTTTTCTAGTGGTTTTTTGTCGCACTCTGATGTGACGCGATTTACCATTATGCATATTGTTCAGTGCACGAGTTATAGCTAATTGACTATCACAGTATACACGTAATGCCGGCACTGGCTTCTCCACATCGGGATATCTTCCAAAAATTCTTCGGCTGATTTATCTAAAGCTATGAACTCAGACTCCATTGTGGATCTGGCCAAAACTGTTTGTTTGGAAGATTTCCATGTTACCGCTGCACCGCTGAGTGTAAAGACATATGCACTTGTGGATTTTGAGTTGACATCCCATTAGCATCGCTATATCCTTCCAAAACTGATGGTTCTTTACCATAGTGCAACCCATAATTTTGGGTATAACGTATATAGTTCAATACTCTAGTTATGCCTTTCCAATGTTAGTGACCTGGATTGCTCGTGTATCGACTAAGTACATTAACTGCATGTGTTAGATCTGGTATATTACAATTAGTTAAATACATTAGGCTTTCTATCACACGTGCATACTCGATTTGTGACACTGCTTCACATGAGTTCTTAGTTAAACGAATATGAGGATCTACATGTGTTTTTGCAGTGCCATTAGAGTAGATCTTAAATCTCTCTAGTATTTTTAATTCCAGCATAATGAGATGGAGATAGAGTGATCCCCTCAGAAGTTCTTATATTTGAATCTCGAGGATGACCTCTACTAATCTGATGTCTTTCATGTCAAACTTTCCAATGAGTATATTTTTTGTTTGATTCACCATGTCTTTATTGCTTCTAGTAATGAACATATCATCTACATATAAACATAGCAAAATGTACCCATTGTTGGTAATTTTGTAGTATATGCATTTATCACATTCATTTATGCGGAATCCATCTGACATCATTGTGTTGTCGAATTTTTCATGCCATTGTTTAGGAGATTGTTTGAGTCCATAAATTGACTTTACTAGTCGACATACTTTGTCATCCTTTCCAGGAACAACGTAAACCTCGGGTTGTTTCATGTAAATCTCTTCTTACAAATCTCCATTTAGAAAAGCAGTTTTTACATCCATTTGATGGATTTCTAGGCCTCTTAATGCGACAATGCTTATTAGCATTCTTATTGAAGTGATTCTCATTACCAAAGAGTAGGTATCGAAGATATTGAGACCCTTTTATTGTCGGAATCCTTGCACCACTAGCCTAGCTTTGTGTTTTTCTACTGAGCCATTTGTGTTCATTTATCATTTGAAGATCCATTTACACCCTATTGCTTTGAACCATGGTGGTAGATCGGTTATTTCCCATGTATGCTTTTTCATAATGGAGTCGATCTCACTATTGACTGCTTCTTTCCAAGAAGAAACGCCAGGCGTAGTCATGGCTTCTTCTGTGTAGGTTCTTGGCTCATTTAATGGATAATTCCATGTTCTTTACAATAGGCATTGAATGGTCCATCATACTCGCCTCGTCTCTCACTTCTAACTATCTTGATAGTTTTCTCGAGTTGCTTTTCAGCCTCGAGTTTGAATTCCTTGAATCTTTCAAGGTTTCATCTTTATTGTGTAACAAATATAAACAACAATATTTTGTGCAGTCATCTATGAAGGTTACAAATACTTGTTCCCGACTCTAGTTTGAATATATTGTAAACATAAATCACTGTGAATTAAACCTAGAGGTTCAGTAGTTTGTTCAACATGAGGTGATGGAGTTTTGTGAGTTTGACATGTATGCATACTTCATATTTTTCTTTACTTGTTTTAGATTTTGGAATTAGGTTCAAATACATTAATATTTGAATAGATATATAATTCGCATATGATTTCATTTACCTAGTACGTAGATGAAAGAATAAAGTGCATGTGAGAGAAACCTCAACACTATCAAATTCCATGATATGCATCATTCTAGAGCTAGGATCCATCAGGTTTTGGATCGGAACTGCAAAATTAAGGAATCCATATCTCTAGAAGCCACCATACACCTACACAAGTAGAAGATTTCATAAGTAAGCATTGCAACTAAAAGGAAACTTCCTCTAGGAATGTCCCACGTCGTCATATATATATGATATATTTATCAGTGAGTCCATTTTTCATACCATTTTAGCAGTAATATTTTAATATATACAATTGTATTGGAAGTAAATTTGAAAATCACTTCTAAGTTTTATAAAATGTATTCAAAAATGAGTTTTAGTAATTCTTTGCTTATATTTAATCAACAAAAAAAAAATTCACATTTTCATTTTAAATAATCTAATTATGTACAAATATGGTAATTTAATTTTATGATGTAACCAAATTTAACCGAAATTACCAAAATTAATCTAATAAACCGACCAGATTATAAAAATATATATATTAAAAACACAAAAACAAAGGAAAATTTACAATTCAATTGTTAATTTTTGCTAATGTAGTATTACCCAAACATATTTGTATAAATATATGATTCATATACATATATTGATTTATAAGTCTTGGAAATGTTTACATTTTGGTTATTTACAATTAACCTTTATTGTGTAAATTAATAGATTAAAAACTGTAGTAAATTTTTATAATTCGGACGGACGGGCAGAATTTCGAAAATTATAAAATTGTAATTAAAAATATTTTTTAATGCTAATACAGTATTATACCCAAATTAACATCCTTTCCAACGATGATGACACTGATGAGAAAGACGACTGAGCTAGCATATCTTTTATTCTAACTAATTATATCTGCTGATTCACTACTAAAGTAACTAAGTTTTAGCGTAATATGAATAGTTTGCGGTCTTTCCAACGAACCAGTTTCAATGTGTAAGAGACATAATATTACATGAATCCAAAGGAAAGGGTAAAAATTAATATCAAAGATATAACATCGAGGAAGGTCATAACATTGCTTGACGTAGAATAGAGAATTGACATTATTCAGTTCTGAAACTTTACTATATAGAAAAGCTGAAATTAAATTAAACAATGGTTAATAATAGAAGAATCCACATCGGTAATCATAAGCTGCTCTTCTATCTTGGTTCTTCAACACAGCCACACCGCGTAGCATCAACTCATAGACTCCAGAAACCGCCTTGAACACCCCAACCTCGCCGTTCAACAATTCCAATAACTCGAAGCACCTTCTGTCAATAGACCTGGAAGATGATCCGCGTTTGATCCCCAAGACGGCGTAATAGTTAGGCTCTCCTGTGACCGTTCGATAGTTTTCTGCAGCAAGAAGCATCCTGTAAGCTGTGACGTGCGCGTAGGGCTCAGGTGCGTTTGGATTCGCCATGGAGACCGAGACTGCAAATCGTAGTGCTGCTTCTAGATTTCCTTTCTCAAAGTTCTCTTCACAGTAACGAAGGAGTTTCCGAATCTTTTTCGACATTCTCTAAAGTGAAGTTCGAGTGCGAATGCTCATTGTTTACTTTCCTTATATCTGCGAAGAAGAAGACAGAAAAGGAAACTTTTGCTTTTTTATAACCCTAAAAAAAAGGAAATCAACAGTAACTTGAGACCTAAGGATTTACTAAAACCAGACCGGATCTATCGTGAAGAACCAAAGATTAACTGTGGACCGGTTTATATTCTGAAGCCTGAAAGACTTTAATTGACATAGAAGGTTTGGTACATGTATCTCAGCCAATGACTTATATACACGTTTCATTGAGTTCGTCTCCAACCTTGGAAAAATATAGTATTATACCCTATGTATAGGTGGATAAAAAAAAAAAAAAAAAAAAACCCTATGTATATAAACTCAAACGTATTTGTATAAAATACGATTCATATTCAGACATTAAATTTATAAATCTTGAGAATATATATACAATTTGGTTATTTACAAATTACAATTCACCTATATTATGGAAATTTATTAATTAAAATCTTCTGTATAATGTTTTATTAAACTAAATTTCAGCTAGATATACGGAAAAATCTTTACAAAATATCCCGAATAATATTTATTAATATATATATATATATATGTATATATGATATTATTAGTAAACAAATATACAAATCGTGTGATCTAGAAATTTTATGGGATGTTCAAGGTTCGGTTCTCTTACATTGGCGTGAAGCATTTACATGCTCTCCAAATCGAATAGTTGTGGAACTAAGGGCCATTCTTTGGAATCTATAAAGTCTTAGAGACCTGCGATATAAGGATATTGTTGTGGTTTCCGATTGTCATTCGGCTATGGAGACTTTGAACAAGCCGGAATTGTGGCTGAGATACAGTGTATTAGTGAGGTGCATACTTACATTATTCCTAGTTTTGAGAATGTGATATTTCAATGGGTTAAGCAAGACTCGAATTCTATAGCTCGAGATATAGCGAAGAGTGTGACCCCGGGTGGAAGGTTTCAACCGTACCTCGCGTTAGGTGAACCGGCATGGCTAAATGACTGGATTAGACTAGAAGCTTTAATTGTGTGGCATCTGAAGACTCTCTACTTGAGAGTTCGATGTCTGTTGGTATTTAGTTTTATTTTTACCTTGCTTTGTTAAACAGTTAAATTTGAATGAATACATCATATGACTAAAAACAAAAAAAGTAAATAAGTATAAGAGGATATTATTCGAAATTGTCATAAAAGTAGCAAACAGATATAATAGTATATCTTGCAATTATTCTAAAACAATAAATTCGGGAGAGAATCACAAATATACCTAATTTTTATACTCACTAACCACATATAACCACCACCTTTTTTTTAATCATATATACCCACCCTTTTTCATTTTAATATCATTATACCCTTCATTAAACAAATCTATTTTTCATTATAAATGATACTAGGTGGTTGGCTCGCACCTTGTGTGGACTGCCATTGGTTTTTTTCTAAAACATAGAATATATGACTTAAAGAACTAATTTAAGTAACAAACGAACGAAAAAACGTGTGAAACGTTTGAGTTTTATAAATATGAAAAGGAAAACCTTGAAAGTGAATTGAAAATAGTACAAAAATGGTAAGCAAAGTTCTAACCAACATTAGCGAAGATTTTCTTGTACACAAATTTCTTGTTTTATTTTTATCTTTTCCATCTTCGCTGATAATAAGAATCTTGACCCTACTTCTCAACTTAGCTCTTGATAGTGCTACATAAAGCTGGCCGTGAGAGAAAACTGGTTTAGGTAGGTACAATCCAATATGTTTTAACAATTGTCCTTGATTTTTGTTAATCGTCATTGCAAATGGCAAGGTAAGAGAAAATTGTCTACGCCGTATTCTGAATGGGTACTTTGTTTCTGATGGGGACAAAAACATCATAGGTATCAATACCATATTACCAACATGGCCTTTAGATCCTGTAATGATCCTTGCTTAAATTGCATATCTAGTCATCTGAGTAACAATAAGCCTAGTACCATTATTGCATTATCTTATTATCTCTGTATTTGTATCTCTGCATTACTGGTTACAAAATAATATACAGAGTATATATGTATAAAATGTATAACTCTTAGAGAACAAGGCGCGCGGGCAAACAAGCGGGACCCACATAAGCGGGACCCACACAGGTAGGACCCACACAAAGAAATTAAAAATCAATCATGATAAAGCAATAAAGAGACTCGACAACCATTACACTTATCTTCAAAAAGACAAGACATAAAGATGACAAGATATCAAGCAATTATGGAGCTAAGAAGAAAAAATTTACAAGAAGACAAATCTTTCCTACTCAACAATGCCTCTACTCCCCTATAAAAATCCACTTTGGGAATCAATGAGGGACACGAGCATTTTCACTCACAATCTCTCCCTTCTACTCTCTCTACGTACTGAAGAAATTTCTTGTAACCTTTCAAAAGCTTTTATTTTCAAAACTTTGTATTTTTATCATAAACAAATAAATAAAATTATCAAACTTTTATGATTTCTAAATCTTTACAATTCTTAGTACTTTATTTTAGTTATTGTATTAAACACATAACAAAATCTTTACAAAGTATTATAAAAACAGTAATTCTATAAATAAAGAAAAATGGTATCAGAGCCAAAACGATTTCAGCAATTTTCAAAAACACTTTTTCAAAAATATTTCTTGCATAGTTTTCTTTGAAAAACGTTTTCATAACGAAGTTAGCTTGTGCTCAAGCAAGTTTAAGCTCCTGTAGTCTGATTCTTACCCTCTACCGAAACACTGTTATTGTAGGTGTTCCAGGCAGCAAGTCCTAGAGAAGGCAGTAAGACCGTTGGTAAGCCACAGTTGTGCCGACGTAGAACAGGTCAGTATCTTTCAAGTTAAAGTTTAAATTCAGTATGATTCATGGCTTCTTCGTTTAGGAAACTTTTGAAATATAAACATGCATCTTCTAGTTCCCATACTACAATTAATTCAAGGAAATTATGTCAAAAATAACATCATTCAATCAAGAAATAACAAAAAACAA
>OVAP01003518.1:0-16476 GCA_900406295.1 Aurinia saxatilis
ATTTTTTGCATTTTTAAATATTTTTTATCAGTTTTATTTAAATTTTATGAAAAAAATAATTTGAGAGAAAAAGTTGAGGATAAAATTGGAATTTCAAAAAGCTTGTGTATGAAAATGTACAAAATTAATGAGTTTGTGTATTAATCTGTAAACTTTTTCCAATTCGTGTATTAATATGGTAACGAAAAAAGTTTGTGTATTTAAATGGCAAATTTTGTTCAGTAGGTGTATTTTTGAGTTTTTTCCCTTAATTTTATATCAATGTTAGCAGTAAAAACTGTATAATGTTCAATCAAGTGAATTTGGTACACAATGTAAGGAAAATCAGACCAATTCCAAACAAACTACAATCAACCTGTGGTTGTTTGCTAGGAATATATACTAAGTTTAGATAATCTTTTACAACTTTCACAATCTTTTGGTAAATTAGAATAACCTACACATTGCGGTTGCAAGAGACTTTTGTACGAGCAATCCCTCTTTCGATCAATCAATAAACTAACATTTTCAATTCAGTTTGTATCTTATAACTCATACCATAGAAATAATCACTAAAAGTTTCGTTCAGCAGTTTTTTGTTGTATGGATTAATTTATATTGCAATTATGTTGTAAAAAAACAGATCTCACCTTTTAGTTTTTTTAACCCTTTTATTTATTTATAACATTCATTTTCATTGTTTTGGCTATGTTTACTGCTATCATGATTGAGTAATCCTCTTCTCAGTAATATAAGTTATTTTGAATGGCATTCATGGTTTGATAGATAGGTAATAGTATTTATAGCATGACAATTTATAACTTACTTTCTTATCGAATTGTTTAATATTATTGGTTTGACTTATTGATATATCATGGTGTTTACGGGTCTTAACAATGTTTTATTCGGTTTTATCAAGTCTTTTGGTTGCTTTGGAGTTTTTGTGAATTTACAGGTTATTGCATGATTTTTGTGATTTTGGAGCATTTTAAAGCTTTTTGGACTAAACCGAATGAAAAGGAAACAATGGATTTATGAAAACATCAATCTACACTAAAAAATTAGATAGTGTCACTCTGTGGTGACTTCAAAGAACTATATCACCTATTTCAGCGGAAAAACAGATTAGTTGGCCAGACATCTAGGTTACATGCAGTTGTTTCAATGTCCCTGGAGGATATCACAAGCTTGGTGAATTCTGAGGAAGACTTCATGTTTCTAAAGATTCCAAGAAACTTGAATACAAAAGCTGATCACCTAGCCAAATCTGCAAGATTTAATAATTCCTCATATGTAATAAAATGGAACCAAACTTAATTACTATTTGTTACTATGTAACTCTCTATTTTCAGTAGTTTAAATGAACGGTGATTTACTAGAATATGATCAATTTGTTGTAAAATGACTACAATGGTGCAAATTTTTTGTTAATAATTAGTTTAGGTTCACATACTCATAGTATCCTTAACATGAAATATATTTACAGAAATGCCATTATTTTTAAAATGTCACATCATCAAATAAATATGTTACACGACACGATATATTTATTTGAACTATGATAATTTATTTAACATTGACAGATTTATTTGGAAATTTAATCTTCCGAAAATAAGTCTATCGCGTCTTGATGACATATTTTTATTCGATCATAGAGTTATTTTTGTTAGTAGATTTATTTAAGTAAGTTTGTGACATGACACGACCGATTTGTTTGGTTCAACAAATTTATGTCTTAAGTTGGTAGAGTTGTTTTACTTGATAGATTTATTTAATAAGTTTGTGACATGACACAATAGATTTCTTTAAGGTTGGTATAGTTGTTTTTTTGTCGCCATGCTTATTTCACCTATTAATAGACTTAACATTTCTCATGGTCACAAACTTGTTATTTTCGGGTTTTGTGACGAGAGATATATACAAATAAGTATGGGAAAAATATAAATGAATTGGCTCCGACGTTATGACAATTTTTTGGGCCAATGGTGACAAATTTATTTATGTTCATAGACTTTCAAATAAATCTATTAACCATAAAAAAATCTATCATTAAAGTCGACAATTTTTTACCTATTTTTTTAGTTTCTCTGAATTTTAACCTAAATACGAGGTGAAAAAATAACTAAACTTATCTCCCAAAACTCATGGGCAGCCATTACTTCTCTGATTCAAAAGTTTTTATTTATTTTTCTATTCATCAATACTTTATCAAAAAAATTCAATCAATGAATCATGAAATGAATCTAGTTTGTGGGAAGTGGTTTTTTGACAACACACATTGGTTATTTTTGGTAGATAGACATAGTTTTTTGTATAAACATAGTTTTGATTTATGTTTTAATAAAATCAAATCAGTTTTTTTTTTGTATAAACATAGTTTTGATACATGAATGTTTTGATTCATCGATGTATACTAGTAAGTAGTAATAATAATTTAAAATGAAATGAAAAATTTACTATTTTCAAATAATAATCTCTAATATCTATCAGGATTTTTTTAAAAAAAAATTATTAAATTTAGAATGACATTCTTGTGATTATGTTGTCCAATATGGTTAAATGATATTTTTTAAAAAGATTAACACCAAACTAGTAAGTTTATGAGAGACACCCCAAACTAGTAATTATTCAAAAAATTAACCTTATTTTAGTTAATTTCTCTTAAATAAATGAAAAATTGACCCCAAAAAAAAAAGATCCCGAATTTTCCATTTTTAAAAGCATTAGTTTTGTCCCTGAAATTTCATAAAATTTCTAGAATACCGAAAAGATGTTTTGCATGTATAAATACATGTTTTCGGATTTATCATTTAGTTTTATAATCGACACTCTAATTTTTTGGAAAAACGTGACGTTCCTAAAAAGAAAAAAAAAACTCTTTGACTTTTCATCTAAAGTTAAAACATTGTATATTTCATGAAGACTTGAAAAACAAATTCGAACATAAAAACTGATTTCACCGAATCTTCACCGAGTTTTCACCGAGTCATATCAAGACCCGTGAAAATTGGTGTACGTTTTCTCTTAACATCTTCTGGTGTCGTCTTGTTTTTTTTTTTTTTTTTCCCTCTAAAATTTTNTTTTTTTTTTTCCCATCTAAAATTTTATTCAAACCAAGAGAATTACAAGATATGATACTAAACCCAAATGAGGGGAACAAGATGGAACAACAAAAAAAGGACCAACAAACCAAACTGAAAAACTTGTAAAGAGCAAATGAAACATGTTTTCCTCTTAAAATAATTAATCTAGTAGATGGAACGAGCAGCCGAAAGAGCAAGGACAAAGTCCACACCCCTCGTATATGAATCAAATCTACCTTCCAAGATTAAACCAAAGTTATCACTCCGTCAAAGGGAACCCAATGTATTAGTTTCTTAACTAAGAAAAGGTAAAGTCGAGAGTGAACATCCAATAGTAACCAAAATTACCACTGGCGTTGTTGTCTACGCTTGTTGATGAGATTTAGTAATATGTGACCCGGTAATCATTCATAGGGTTTAATGTAAGTTTTTATGATGATGTTAGATATCATAAAATCAAGAAAAAAATCTCTTTATGATTTTTTCATCCAAACATTCGATTGAAAATGTATAAGGATACATTTTCTAACTGATTACATATTGGGATAGGTTAATTCTAGCAGCAGGGTTAGCTAAATATATACATAAGCCAAGTAATTACGTTTTTTCTTTGGCATCTTCACCACGGAAAAAGTCAGGCGTCATGAATTGATGTGATCATATATTTCCAAGATATGGGCTTGTGAAAAAGAAAAGCCCACATATCCATTTTTAGCAAGGGGACCACGGCAGACCAAAGTCGAAACCAAAAGAACATCGTTTGACACGATGCTTACGTGTCACTTTTGTTATTGTGGGTTAACCAAAAGAAACAAACAGCAGTCACTTTCTCGTGCGTGGTCGCTTTAAAATCGCAGTGGACCGAACAACACTGTACAGCTAAGCTAAGCTAAGCTAAGCTAAGCTCCCAGCTCAGTGTTCTGTTCTTCTTCTACAGCAACTTTTATTTCAGATCGACTTGGCCTAAAACCTGAAGATGGGTTGGGGTTTCGTGGTGCTGTTACTGTCGGTGGCTCTGGTTTGTCAGACGGCAAATTCAATCGGAGCAAACTGGGGAACACAATCCTCCCACCCTCTTCCTCCGGACATAGTGGTGCGGATGCTGAGAGAAAACGGTATCCAGAAAGTTAAGCTCTTCGACGCCGAATACGACACGCTTAGGGCTCTGGGTAAAACAGGAATCGAGGTTATGGTCGGGATTCCTAATGAGATGCTTGCTACTCTCGCCACCAGCCTCAAAGCTGCTGAGAAATGGGTTTCTAAAAATATCTCTGTTCACATCAACACCGATAACGTCAACATCAGGTTCCCTAATTTTTTTTTTTGCTTCCTTTATCCGAAGTTTCCTTTTTTAGGGTTATACAAGTTAGGAATTGGAATCAGTGACTTGAGTTTTGGATTCTCCTGGATAGTGGTTAGGTTGTATCTGGAGCTATTGCTGATGAATTGTGCTGATATTAAGGGTTACCATACATATATGTACCTACTTCATGTCTTAACTGTATCAGACAAGTAAAGTAGGTGCTGGATTTAATTCTATGATTGGGTTGTTTGTACAGATACGTAGCTGTTGGAAATGAGCCTTTCCTGACAACTTACAACGGGAGCTATATTCGCACTACTTTCCCTGCGCTTCGGAACATTCAGATTGCTATAAATAAAGCCGGTCTTCAGAACCAAGTGAAGGTCACCTGTCCGCTCAACGCTGATGTCTATCAGAGTCCTAACAGTCTCCCCTCTGGAGGAGACTTCAGAACCGAAATCCATGATGTCATGCTTACAATCGTTAAGTTCTTGAGCGATAATGGCGGTCCCTTCACTGTCAACATCTATCCCTTCATCAGTCTCTACAACGACGCCAGTTTCCCAGTTGATTACGCCTTCTTTGACGGCAACTCACAGCCTGTGAGCGATGGTGGAACCTTCTACTACAACATGTTTGATGCAAATTATGACACTCTAGTGCATGCCCTGGAGAAGAATGGGTTCGGAAACATGCCTATCATAGTTGGGGAGATTGGATGGCCTACTGACGGGGATAGGAATGCCAACCTGGACTACGCTCGGAAGTTCAACCAAGGCTTCATGTCCCATATCTCAGGCGGGAAGGGGACTCCAAGGAGGCCTGGCCCCATCGACGCATACCTTTTCAGCCTGATAGACGAGGATGCCAAAAGTGTTCAGCCGGGATATTTTGAGCGACACTGGGGGATATTCACATTTGACGGCTTACCGAAATACGCCTTGAACCTGGGGACAACCAACACAGGAACTCTGATCCAGGCCAAAGGGGTGCGCTACCTACAGAGGAAGTGGTGTATAATGAAGCCAAACGTGAGGTTAGACGATCCGCAAGTGGCTCCCGCCGTGAGCTACGCTTGTAGCCTCGGGGACTGCACTAGCCTGGGGACTGGAACGTCCTGTTCAAATCTAGACGGGAAGGAAAACATATCGTATGCATTTAACAGTTACTATCAGATAAACGACCAGGAGGATCAAGCGTGTAAGTTTGCAAACATATCAGAGGTGACCAAGACGGATCCCACAACAGGAACCTGCAGATTCCCGATTGGAATAGAGCCTTACTTAGGAGGGGCTACCCGGGAACACGGGTTCTTCTTCCCACTGCTACTAGCCGCAGCCATTACCACGCTCTCCATTTTTTGATGGTTTGTTGTCAGTTTGTAACTCTCTGTGTGATTCATTTTCTCTTTTCTTGAATTCTAAATTTCCCGTCGCCAGAAACAAGTGAAAATAGCGCTGTTTTCAGGGGAAAACCATTAAGGCCATCTTTGTGTCGTTCCAAATCTGATAATTAAGGTAGTACACTACATTCCTGAAGAAGACTCTACTTAACCTCTAAATCAGAAAAAAGGAAAATGAAGAAGACTTGAGGATTGTGTTTGGTATTCCAATCCTAACCTTTGATATTCCAATCCTAACCTCAAGTTTACAATCTTGTCTCTGACGCTTAGTTTCAACAGTACAAGTCCTGGAAAGTAAATTTCTGTTTCTCTATGACTTTTTAAATAAATACACACCCTTTTGAATTTCAATCCCTAGTCAATTATCTCGTCTTTTTCATAGGATTTCGGTTAAAGTTTTGATTTTTAACAAGAGAAGCTGTCTGACTTTATTATCAAAATAAAAAGAAACTTAAAAAGAGAGTATAGGGTTTAGGGCGTTTGTAAATCTGGTCTCCAATCAAGTATGGAGATGGTGAGCACTGAAGAGGGAAGAAAGGAGCAGTTTCCAGTTTCGAGTAGGTATGAGGATCTCGAAGAGTTGCTATTACAGTGGCTGTTCCCAAAACAATACGTGACATCACTTTGCAGGTGCTAATCTCTCATCCTCTCTTTGACTTGTCTTTTTCACAAGAGAACAGTAAATTAGATATGGTTTCTTAATTTCTCTTCAATTTCTAATTCACTGTGATTGATGGCTATTGGTATTGGCTGCTACTTCTTTTTTTTTGGTTTCTCATTGAATTTTAATACTATTCCCTCCCTGGACAAAGCGATTTAAACTGTAATTGTAGCTGTTGAGAAATTAAGCAAAATGCTTTAATCAAGGAATTTAAGGACACGGAAAAGCATTTCTTCTTTCTTTTAGTTTCAAAATTCCTTCTGCACTCTTCCATGGATCCAGGCTGCTTCTAGTCATCGACGCGACTGCTACAGTCTTAAACGGTATTGTCTCTTC
This sequence comes from Aurinia saxatilis, assembly GCA_900406295.1. Lineage (NCBI taxonomy): Eukaryota > Viridiplantae > Streptophyta > Magnoliopsida > Brassicales > Brassicaceae > Aurinia > Aurinia saxatilis. The sequence goes on from OVAP01003518.1 coordinate 6,765, forward strand.
CCGTATTTAGATGAATTGGTTCATTTGTTGATTCCAATCCCTAAGGTTAGTAGTAATGTTCTGTCATCTCCACAGCAAAATTACAGTTTCTTCTTGAGCTACTTGGAATTTAGGGAACCACGCTTTTACCACATTCTCCTTCTCTCTTCCGCCCATGTTTAACTTTATTGGCTGATTCTAGCTGAAAATAATCACTTGAATTTGGCTAATGATACATATCATTTGGTTCTATGGTTATGATGTCTTGCTAGCTCTGTGGATTACCATCTCGTCATTTTTCTTGCCTCAAGATTATGAATTCACAATGTATGCAGCCTTGATAAAACTATGATATGTTTAATGTACAAATTTATGGTCCGGTGTTTTTCCTTTTGGACATTGAAGGCTTCTTCTGGTAATTACTCAAACTTCATATCAGATTGTATCTTTTGGTGGCTTACCATATTGGAACTTGTAGTCAGTTCCCGTCTGCACGGGGACCGGAATTGCTTTTGTGGGCTATCTCTAACGGGTCTTACCAGAGTCCTTACTTCGCCGCAACAAGTTATGGAGCCGAAAACCCTCTCACTTTATCCCCTGAAAAATTTAAAGGCGAGACAAGTTATGGAAATCGGGAACCAAGGGTATCTAAGGTGCAAGAACAGCTCCGGACAAAGTGCTCTTCTGCTGGTGGATCAACTACAGATGTCAGAATCTTAAATTTCTTCAACCTGCCAGGTTTTGTGACGGATTAAAAGAGTGCTAAATTCTTTATCAACAAATCATTTAGTGAATGTCCCGTAGAAGTACAAGTATAAAGTAAAATGTCTTAGCCAGCAGGCTGCCTGCAAACAGAAAAAATTGGATACTGCTTATAATTGTGCTGACAAAATGGGTAGAGAATGTCTGATCTTTATGTTCTTTTAGAATATGGTTCTAGTATGGTTCTATTTCTCCATGTTTTATGAGTGCTAGTTGTGGCTAAGTAACAGATGTGAAAATTTTGATCCGTTATGGGAATACAACATAGTATCTTTAGACTCATTAAGAGATAGATATCATTTGGTGTTTCCAGATCTAGAGCAAGCAACACGCTAGCTCGGAGTTGTCTGTTCCGTTAGTAGTGTTTGGACCATGAATAGGAAATAGTATGTGTATATTGGTAAGTAGGCTAATTATTTGAACAGTCCATAATTCAAAGTGTTAAAGGATAAAAGGGAATATGATTAGTGGTCTGGCTGGAGAGGCGTCCGCAAAACACGAAATGTGGATAGCAGCGACAATCTGAATGCGGCTGCTTCAAATCTGGAACTTCTGTTACTAGTGTGAATGTGATACAGATCAGGTCAGTCCATTGCCTTGCTGTATTCCCAAATGCGTGTAGTCAAAATCATAAATGTTTTTTGGTGCATTTAACATTGACATAAAAAGAGGAAAACGTGTCTATCATAATAGGAAATGAATATATAGAAGCAAGTAAGGAAAGATTGAAATTCTGGGTATGAACTATGAACGTTATAAGAGACTAAATTTATAAGGAAGGAAATGAAATGGGGACATTTTGAAATCACTTTACGAAAAGTTGTCTTTTATGTACAGATAAGGGAAGGTTCAACAAACATAAGGAAAGTAGAGGAGCATGTGACTCTCCTTGTCCCTGTAAATGGAAAGAGGAGCCAAAATAGCAGGAAATATTTTTATTATGATGAGAATTAAGGGCCGGATTAATGGCACAATCACTCTGTGTTTTTTTTTTTTTTTTGACTTGCACTGCTCGATATCCCTGGATAAGAATAAGGTCCCCTAGTTCAAACTGCAGAGTATTCAGAATATACAGTTCAGATTAAAGTCTATGTACTTCCTCCTGTGGGGGCTCGAAGACTAGAGAGGACTCTGGGATTAGGAACACTTATCAGAATGGAGAGGATGAACAGTGAAGAGGGCAGGACAGAGCAGTTTCCTATTGGAATGAGGGTACTTGCTGTCGATGACAATCCAACCTGCCTCCGGAAACTCGAGGAGTTGCTGCTTCGTTGCAAGTATCATGGTACTTATTCTTTCCTTCTGTCTTGTTTTCACCTGTCTCTTTTTGTGAAAGGGAATGTGTCAGGGGTGATGTTTGGTTGATATGACAGTGACAAAGACCATGGAGCCAAAGAAAGCTTTGGAAATGCTGAGGGAGAAGAGCAATATGTTTGATCTAGTGATTAGCGATGTAGAGATGCCTGATACAGATGGCTTTAAGTTGCTTGAAATTGGCCTTGAGATTGACCTTCCTGNGGACCTTCCTGTCATCAGTACGTCTCCTCCCGCGCGTTGCTTTTTCATATAAGGTCTAGACTTCTTCTAACTTGTTTTGTTTTCTCAGTGTTGTCAGCTCATAGCGACTACGACAGTGTTATGAAAGGTATTATTCATGGTGCGTGTGACTATCTGGTTAAGCATGTTGCCCTTAAGGAGCTTCGGAATATATGGCAACATGTTGTGAAGAAGAACATTAAGTCATACGCCAAAAATGTTGGCCCTTCTCGCCAACTGCTCTCTAATTCTGATTCCCATCTCACCCCAAGCGGTAGCAAAAAACGGAAAGAAAAAGTTAGTGACAGTGGTGATGAAGATGACAGTGACAGAGATGAGGAAGATGGTGATGGGAGTGAACAAGATGGCGAGGATTCATGTAGCCGGAAGAAGCCTCGTGTTGTTTGGTCGCAGGAACTCCACCAAAAGTTTGTCACAGCCGTTCAACAACTAGGCCTTGACAGTGCGTTTCCTCTAAACCTCTTTCCACCTTTTTTTTTGTGTGATTTCCAATGTTACTTCTGCTAATAATTTGGTATGATGCTTTCATGTGTGGAGTCCTCTTTTCATTTCTACTAATATTTGTTTTCACTGGGTCTCCATTACAGAGGCTGTTCCTAAAAAAATACTTGACTTCATGAATATAGAAGGTCTCACAAGGGAAAATGTAGCCAGCCATTTGCAGGTACTAATTTCCCATTACCTGTTGCATCCCCCTGCCTTTGCTAATATAATCTTGGATACTGAGATAGCTTGACTTGTTTTATTCTCTGACTTCGATTGCAGAAATACAGACTATACTTGAAAAAGATAGATGAAGGTCAGCAGCAAAACATGGGTTCAGATGCATTTGGAGCAAAAGACTCTCTCTATCAGATGTCTCAGTTTGAAGGGTTTAGAGATTATACTGCCTCAAGACAATGGTCACCCGCGGGACTCTTATCCCGTTCCCATCTCACCAAACTCCAACCCTCTATTTACCCTTCGGTAGGTCTTCAAGGGATGAACTCCAGCTTCATCCAACAGGGAAATCATCACCAGAGCACAAGCAACTCAGCTATTCCATTTGGAACATTTAACCGTAGTCACATACCTGGAGTCCAGAATATGTTTCAAAGACCTTCATCTCTACTAGATCCCCTCCAGTTTCAAAGAAGCAAGTGTTCTGTATACATGGGAGATCATAAGAGCATAGGAGAGCAGGCAATTGGTGGTAGCTTCATAGATTCTAGGGTGTCATTTGGTAGCTCTAGCACCTCTCTGCCAAATGCTTCGAGNGTAGCTTCATAGATTCTAGGGTGTCATTTGGTAGCTCTAGCACCTCTCTGCCAAATGCTTCGAGCAACACTCTCTTGCAAGCCAACTTTAGACAATCGTTGGATGGAAATCAGCCTTGCCTCGAGGGAGCTACTTCTCACTCTGGTTCCTCAAACATCAACGCTCAGGGCTTAGCTAGATTTCCTAGCAATAGCTGGCAAGGGAATATGAAAACGTCAAACTCTTTACCATTACATCATGCTTTCGGTCAGGATCAAATGGCATATGCTGGAAACGGTCTGGAAGAATGTACATCTTTGGCTTCTTCGGAAAATCCTGGTGGAGATATGCAATGCGAGCCTCAACTATTAGGTGACTTCATTCCGAACATGACTAATTTAGATGGACACAAATGGGAGGAACAGGGCTGCACCATGCTGAATAATCCATTCAGTAACGTGGAGTATCCACTACCACTATCAGCAGATAACATGGTTTACCGGGACAGCATTGTGACCAGAAGCAAAGGCTTGGATGAGTCACTGATGATGCCAATGGAGAACAGTGCACCGCTCCACAGTCACGAGTATGTAGGAAAATCTCCAATGCTGGATCCGGAGATGAAGTCAGGAAAGCCAGAGAACCCTCTAGTGGACAACCAGCACGATGTATTCGATGACATAATGAACGAGATGATGACACAGGTAAGCACATCGCCTCGTCCTTATTGCATTAAAGCTTTTTGGAAAAAATGAAAACAATGTGTTTGGTTGCAGGATGAGAATCACGGAATGGTGCCAATGGCTGCAAGATTTGGGTTTGATTCGTTTCCCCCGCCTTAGAGTCATCTACGAGTTCCATATTGTCTTCAACTGAAGACCATAGTCGTTTGTTTTTCCTTCATCTTCCCCTCATTGTTTTCTCTCGATTGTCAATAGATCAGCTGACACACACTGCACCAAACTTGTTTCATACTCTCTTTAAGATTTTGGAGTTGAAAGTTATTAATGAATACTTTATTAAAGTTATAAGTCATGCATTGTTGTGACTTGTGAGGGAAGGAAGCCTATATACTTGTGTATTATTTTTCTTCGTCATCAACTTATTGGTTAAACTAACCAAATATAAAAAACTATAAATAATAGAACTATGACCATTAACACTCTAAAATATCACAGAATAAATCTCATATAAGGATATGATGAAATCTAGAATTATTCATCCAGATTTGTAATACCCCTTCCATGGCATTTTGGTAGTAGAAGATACCTTTATCTTAGTGATAAGAAAAACACTAAATTAAAATCGAACTAAATTCGAGACATAGACAGATCTATGTGATTGTACTAAAATGTAGAAACTAACTAGAAGAAAATTAATACGACTCTTGGATTTGGAAAAAAAAGATATGGCAACAAACTCCTAATTCCCTGAAGGTCACTGTTCCGGTGAGATTCCTTTGCACTCCTCAGATGTTGAAGCTCCACCCCCAATTCCCCCTATTCTCTAGATTCAATCTTACCCTCTTATGATTCCTCCTTCCCTCCTTTCTTCCCTATCTCCTCTCTCAAACTCAACTCTTCTGCTTGCTCTCAATCAGTGAGACTAGAACAAAACTCTCCCTTTTCTGCGACTCTTACTCCCCCACATTCCCCTCTTTCAGTTAACTCTACTTCACTCTTGTCCCCTCAACCCAACTCAATATCCAATTCTCCAAATCTGCAATCCAAAGCTACAGTAAACCCTACTTAAACAGTAAAACCAATTTCACAATCCCTTCTCAACTCACCTATGCCACCACCTGGAAATGGTCTTCTTTATCCACCACAAATCCAAATCCAAGGTACCACAAAGGCGCCCACCCACCAAACTTTGGCTCAGAAACTTCATAAGGTAGTTGATAAGTCTCTCAGCCGCCAAGTTCCTCCCTCCAACCCAACATCTGGTAAGCCTAGAGTTTGCATACCAGACACTGTCTTCCAAACTGGAGTTGAAATCCATAAAGACTTCATAATAAGCAAATTCTTGGGAAGACCACCTGCTTTCACACACATTCAGAATGTGTTTAATAGTATGTAGGGGTAAATATGCAAGGCTAGAACTTAAATCTTGAGTCTAGATCTATGCTGGTAAGAATCCCAAACCTCTATGTGAAGACTAAAGTTCTTGAGAGGAAGGTTTGGCATGTCAGCGAAGCTATGTTTTTTGTGTATCCTTGGTCTACTGGTCATAATGTGGAGCTTGACTTAGGCTTCATTCCTCTATGGGCTCACCTGCAAGGAGTCCTTTGGAGCTTAGACATAATGGTGCTCTTAGTTATATTGGAGGAGAAATTGGTGAACCAAAAGAGACTGATGAGTTCATCTTAAATTTGGTGAGTCTAACAGAGTCCCATGTCATGTTTGAAGTAGACATTACGAAGCCCCTGCATACTGAGGTGGAAGTAGCTAGAGAGGATGGTTCGTTGCTGCTCGTTCTAGTCACCTACCCCTGGCTGCCCCCTTCTTGCTCCCATTGCAAATGCATAGAACATATTATGCGATATTGTCCAAGCCTGCCAATACACAGAACTACACTCAGTTCCAAGCAAAAGGGGAGAAAAAAAAGAAATTGTCCCGCGTAAGTCAATTTCAAACCAGGCCCCAGCTTCATCTTCTGCCCTTCAATCCTCAAACACCACCCCACAAAACCCACAACCACCCAACCTACCACTCACAAATCACCCTTCATCACCACCTAAAGCTATTTCCCATCCACACAACCCTGACATTCAACTAAAATCACACACCACTGACCCAATTATCCATGCCCCATACCTAAACTCAAACCCGCTATCTAACCCCTTCTCCATCTTAGCCACCTTGCCACCAAATAGCGGCATCCCTAAACATGGACAGTCATTGTCCTTTACCCCAGATTCCGTGCCCTTTTCCCCAAATAATACACCCACCTCAATATCATTGTCAACCCATTCACAATCTTTATCCACTATTGAAACATCCAATTCCCCCTTAGACCATGGTAATCTCCCATCATCAGGAGAGAACCAATCCTAATATATGGATATTAAAGCATTTTTTTGGAATGTCGGAGGACTCAACGAACCTAAAAGCACAAGCCTCTTTTGGAGTGGGTTAATACACACAAACCCCTTTTCGGTACCCTTTTGGAAACCCACATTAAAGAACCTTATTTGAACCAGTTACTACCCCATATTATCCCTGGATGGAATTTTCTATCTAACGATACCTCTGACTCTGATGGTAGAATCATCTTTGTTTGGGGTCCTCATGTCATTATTACTTGTCTCCACCAGTCCAACCAATATATGACCTGCGATGTCAAGATACGAGGTGGTCATAATTTTGTGTATACATCTATTTACGCTTCAAATGAAAGAGAAGAAAGCCCTGACCTTTGGTGTGAACTTATCAGCATCCAGCAAATACACTCCCTCTACCTGAAACCTTGGACAATCAATGGCGACTTCAACCAGATTATGCACTATGCAGAACATTCTTCACCAACTGTGGATCACCTATCTACTCCAATGTTGGAACTCACTGACTGCCTGCAACAACTAGAATTATTTGACCTCAACTTCCAAGGCTCTTTTTACACTTGGTCAAACAAGAATCCCGCAAATCCTACCACCAAGAAACTTGATAGGCTCCTTGTTAATGATCTTTGGTTGTGCTCCTACCCCAATAGCTCAGCTTCCTTCCTAGCCCCTCAGTTCTCAGACCACACTCCCTGTCTTCTAACCCTTGCCACCCCCCTACCCACATGTGGAACCAAGCTTTACAAATACCTAAACTACCTTTCCAAACACCCCGAATTCATCATCAGAGTTGAGAATGCTTGGAATCTCGCTGGAACTACTTCCTCTCATGGACCATGTTTATCGTCTCTATACATAAAGTTAAAATCAGTCAAAAGAGAGCTAAGATCACTAAATAAAGAGAGTTTTTCAGAGATTCATAAGAGAGTTCATGAAACTAACATTTTGCTTCAGTCTTTGCACGTATAAGCTTTAAATAATCCCACACAAGAACTGTTCCAACAAGAAAGGGAACTTCACACCAAGTGGGATTTCTTAAGATCTATTGAGGAATCCTATTTCAAACAAAGATCACGCATTAACTGGTTAAAGGAGGGGATCAAAATACGGGTTACTTCCACAAAATCACAAAGCAAAGGAATGCAGTGAAAGCAATTAGAGCACTAACCTTATCTGATGGTATTCTCATCACAAATCCACTTGACATCAGTAACTTGGCAGTGGCGCATTTCAAGACAATCCTATCACCAGACACATTACATTACTACCCTTGTCTACCAAGCTGGATCCACAGCCTCTCAGACTTCAAATTCTCCCCTGGGCCCAAGATCTCTCTCGCAACAGCGCCTACACCAGGGTAAATCACATCAGTAATGTTCCATCTGAACCAGAACAAAGCACCAAGTCCTGATGTGCTAACCTCTGGATTCTTTAAATTTGCATGGTCCATTGTGGGACCTGAAGTCATAGCCTCTATCTCACAGTTTTTTGCTACAACTTTCCTACCAACATCAGTAAACTCGACAATACTCTCCCTCATTCCCAAGAAACTAGGGGCTTCTCAAATCTTGGATTTCAGACCAATCTCGTGCTCCTCAACCATTTATAAACTCATCTCAAAACTGCTGGTATCCAGATTGAAGCCACTACTACCACTATTCATCTTGCATAACCAGTCGGCTTTTATCCAAGGGAGGCTACTTGTGGAGAACGTCCTTCTTGCTGCAGAAATAATACACTACAATCCAAGGAAAAAACATGTCAAAAGCATAGCTTTAAAGGTTGATATCGCAAAGGCTTTTAACACATTAAAAGGGGAGTTCCTCTTCAGCTGCTTGAGAGGAATAGAAGTTCCAGAGCTTTATATGCGATGGTTAAAAGCCTGCATTTGCATTTGCATTGCATCTTTCTTCGTAGGGTTTAATGGGACTCTCCATGGATATTTCAAAGGAAAGAGAGGTTTTAGGCAGGGGGATCCTCTCTCTCTATACCTTTTCGTGATTGCAATGAATGCACTACCCTAATGCTAGACAAAGCAGCCAGTGAAGAAAAATTCCACTATCATCCTAAATGTGCAAGTACGAAAGTGACGCACCTATGTTTCATAGACGACTTGCTCATCTTCATGGATGGTACAATTCATTCTGTCACAGGGGTTCTACAGGTCCTGAAAGAATTTGAGAAATTGTCTGGTTTGGCAGTAAGCATTCCAAAGACGAGTTTCTTCCCCTCTGGTTTGTCAGTTGAGGAAGCATCTAATACCTCCAGTTTCACTGGCTTGTCCCAAGGTAATCTGGCCATCATGTACTTGGGAATCCCTCTCAATAACAAAAGGCTGACACTGCTGGGGTGTGCTCCATTACTACAACAAGTAAAAACGAAGTTAAACTCATGGACTTCTAAGATTCTAGCTTTTGTAGAGAGATTACAACTGCTAAATTCAGTTATTGCGGGTATAATTAATTTATGGTGTTCTGCTTTCATTCAACCAAAAAAATGTGTCAAAATCATTAATTCACTCTGTAGTGCCTTCTTGTGGCATGGATCAACGGATGGTTCTCACTATGCTAAAGTTGCATTACACCAAAAGAAGAGGGAGGACTTGGAATAAAAAACTTACTGCTTTGGAATAATGCATCTTCTCTTAAACTCATATGGCTTCTCTTCTTCACCTCTGACTCAATATGGGTTGCTTGCTTTGTTAATGATGTCCTGGAAAGCAGACTCAGTAACTTCTGTACTTAAAAGCCTAGCCAAAAGTACACATGGTTAGCCAACCGTCTGTTAAAGTTAAAGGCAATCGTTTACAATTGGATCACTATTTCAGTGAGAAATGGTCTTACCTGCTCCTTCTGGAATGACCATTGCACTCCATTTGGGAGGCTGTCAGATTATCTAGCTCCGAATGGCCCTCAACGATTAGGGATCCCAACTTATGCGCTACTTGCCAATCTATAGATAAATGGGTCATGGAACTTGCGGGCTGCCAGATCAGAGAGACACGAAAATCTACTCATCCACCTATCAACCATATCTCTCAATGGTAACCCGGACCTGTACTTATGGTGGCTTCTCATATGCGTTTCAGATATGGGTAATGGAAGTTGTTCCTGTGAT
>OVAP01003519.1:0-16476 GCA_900406295.1 Aurinia saxatilis
AAAAAGTCACACACATATTTTCTTCCCTCCTTTGCTGACTTTTGTATAACATAGACCAAGTTTTTGATTTGTTTCCGGCCCCATGCCGCGTTAGGCATTATCATGGGGGTATTTCCAATTTGATTACTCTTTTTTGTCATCTTTAAATTTTAATTCAAACAAACCGATACAATACACCACAGCCGACTGTCACACACATGTGCCCCGGATATAAAGTCGATAGATTATCAAATCTTTGGAGATGAATATAGACTTCCAAACAAGAGTTAACCTAAGAGAAGATCAAAACTACAACTAATACAATCTAGCACCTAAACTATGAAATTAAATAACTAAAAAGAAAAAAACTTCCTCTCTTTGTGAATTGATCTACCTAAAAAGATAAAACCAAGTTACAAAAACGGAAGAACATTATGACAAATTTGCTTCCTAATAGTTCCCGAACAACTGGCTAATGGTCAAACCAATTGTAAAGCCAAATTCACAACTGTCTAAAGTTAAGACTTCAATCAAGTCTTCAACGTAGAAACCGGGAGCAAAGTCACCAATACGAAAATGTCGGAGACGCCTGATCGAACCGGAAAGGTGCTATAACCAAAAATCAGAGCAAAGGGATAAAACTTTGAGAGCTAGGAGGATCCGATCTTAACCAAAGATAGCTTGAGACATAAGGGTGGCTTACCAAAAGATCTGAATACAACTTTGAATCAAATCAAACATGCCCAAAGTAAAACCCCAAGTCCAACTATTGACACCTAAAAAAATTGACAAAAGAGACTAAGAGGGGTTCGATGAAGGACACTAAGAGGGGTTCGGTGAAGGAGGCGAAAGGCCTGCTCTGGTTTTAGGGTAAGACATGTAATGATTCAATTCAAATGAAGATATGGAAAGGAGAGGGAAAACGGAGCACTACAAGCGGCGAATCAAAATCTTTTTCTAATCTATCCTGGTTGCACTTGAACCATGCCCTTAGACCAGAATCAAAGCTTCATAACCCAAAAACAACCGAAGAAAACCAAAAGCCTCAAATTCATTAAAAAAAAATCTAGACAGAAGTAAAAGGAGACGGAAAAGAAAAAGAAAAACAAGGGAGGACCGGTGGTATATGAGAAGCAAGCAAATATTTCTAAATCTTCCAATTTTATACTTTGATCAAAGCCTCTTTTTCCATTCCAAGAAAAATCATATTACTTGTCATTTAGGGGTGGAGGGGTGTATTGGATCATGAGTTTGAAATGGATTGATGTTTAAATGAGGTTTTGGAGAGTTTTGATGATTTGAAAGAGTTTTAACGAAATCACCTCAAATTCCACCTAAAACCATCTGATTTAAGTATTTTCATTTTTAACTAAGGAACTCATCCAAAACACTCTCAAATCACTTTAAACCAAATGATTAAAAAATTTCCAATAACACCGAATTTGATGGTATTTGTTAAAATACCTAGTCCAATAACACTGATTTTTAAAAGGTTTTTAAAACACATGTTCCGATAACATCGATTTTGTCAAATCACACAAAATCACTCTAAATACATGATCTAATACACCCCCCCCCCTTAAAAGTATATGATTAATATTTGCGTCTGAGACAACAATTTTTTTTTGCATGCGTTGCTATGCTGAGTGGCTATTGCCAAGCCTCATAAAACACCTTTAACTTAGTGTCTACGGGTGGGCATTCGTGTTTGGATCGGGTTTCTTGGATTTTGATATTTTGGTATTGATAGGGCTGATAATTTGCCACTTTCCGATATAGATTTTTGGTGCTTTTCATGAAGAAACTATTTGATATAAACCATTGGATTTCACATTTATCTGTTTGCAAAGTGTTTTTGTGAAAATAATGCATTTTATGTCACAAATGGGCATTTTTTATCAAGTCCAACAAATTAACATCAGAATCCTGATGAGGACATCAAAGCTAGCTTATCAGAATCTGAGGAGGAGATCATCGACATACCAACTACGAAGGAAACTCCAAGAACAAGATCAAACACAAGGAAGCTAAGAGAGGAGTTCAACACTTCAGTAGAGAATATCATCACACTCATAAAAGATAAAGAAATTCAAGAAGATAAGCTTGTCAAGGGAACAACTCTGTTCAACATTTCCAGACTTCAGGAATAAGCAGTATCCAAACTTCAGAACCCATTCTGCATAACGTGTCTTCTGTTCGGGCCCAGACTTCAGAATTTCATGTTGCCAGACTTCAGAATTTCATGTTACCAGACTTCAGGATTTCATAGTTTGCAGACTTCAGAATTGCCAGATATCATAATCAGTAATTCTTGAGGTATGTGTTTGTTTTTTTTATTTCAATAAATGGTGTGTTTCTTTCTTGTTTTGCAGGAATGTTACCGTTAGACTTTAAGTGTGTTTATTTTAAACTTTTGTATTAAGTCCTTATCGAGACTGTTGTTTTTGCACTTTTGGTCCTTTTATTATGTGTCATTTTCAATCCTAGAAGGTACCCTGCTGTTGGACTATTTAACAAAGTTCCTTCTCAGCATGTAATGCTTAACAACATTGAATGAAATAAAACAAGATTTTTCTTACTTCTGAGAAAGAGAACCAACTCCAATCTTCTTGTGTGTGAAGCCTTGAAGCTTGAGTGTTATCAGACTTATCACATATTTTCCATCATCTGTGTGGCGTTTATCAATCCACCCAGCTATTCATCTCATCCAATCGATTCTTAAAAGAGAGTCCATCGGCCAGTTGAAGAGTCTCCATCAATCCGCTGCCTTTCATCCTCCATCCACCTGGATCTGTAGAGAGAGCCCGTCGGCCAGCTATAGATTCACCATCATCCATCTCACTTGTGGATCCATCTCTTTGGTTCCTACATCATCTGTTATCAGTTCTTAAAAGCTCCTAAATCATGTTTATCTATCCCTTATTCGAACCTATTTCACTTTGCTTTCATACTGTTTCGTAGATCTAAGGAAAAACCCATAAAAATTTGTAGCTTTCGTTTTTTTGTAGTAGATTTGTTGTTGTAGTTGTCCTTTCGACTTCTCGCAGTAGCTCTGTTCGATTTCACTACGTTTTCGTTTTTGTTTCTTCTACTTTCTTCTACTTTCATTTGCACTTGATCTGTTTTGTGTAAGTGTGAGATAGGAGAAATATGGGAGAACAAGGAGATGTATACATGGTTGAGATGCTCGGTGCTATTCAGGCTCAATTTCAAACTTTTGGAGATCGCATGACAAATATAGAACGCCCACAACGTGTTTGCAGAAATGCTCACAGGAATGTGAATGCTCAACGAGAGGAGAATGAAGAAGAAAACATGTCTGAACTAGAGGATGATTTGCCACCTGACTCTAATCCTAATTAAAGACCAAGGAGATAATACAATCATGACAGAGGTAGAGAAGAAGATACACGACAAGGAAACAGAGACGTGAAGCTCACGACACCAACGTTCGCTGGAAAAGTTAATCCAGATGCCTACCTTGATTGAGAAAGGCGTATGGAATATATCTTTGAGCATTACAACTATTCTGACCAGAGAAAGGTGTTTCTAGCTGCTGCTCAACTTACTGATAGTGCTTTAACTTGGTGGGATAGAGAGGTGTCTGAAAGAAGAAGGCATCAACATGGACAAATCAATACTTGGGAGGATATGAGGTTCAATATGAGGAGAAGATATGTTCCTTCATATTACTACAGAGACTTGCAAAAGAAATTCAGGAAGCTTGCTCAAGGAACCAAGTCTGTAGAAGAGTATTTTGAAGAGTTTGAAACACTTGGAAACATATTGGATACCGAAGATTCTGAAGCAACCTTGATGGCAAAGTTCATTGATGGGCTATATGATCGGATTGCTAGAAAGGTGGAGAGGCAAACTTACCATGATATTGAGGAGTTACTACACCTAGCTATTCAGGCTGAACAACACATCAAGAGGAAGACTCTCTCGACAAGCCGTAGCAAGCCTACTTGGAGTCAACAACCTCAAAAAGTTCTAGACAAGGAAAAGTCTATAGAAGCAGAATCCAGATTCAAGAAACCCATAGCTGAGACGTTTAAGAACACCAAACCAGAGCAAGGTAAGGATCAAACTCAAAGAACTCGTGATATAACTTGTTTAAAATGTCAGGAAAAAGGACATTACGCGAGGGAGTGCCCAAACCAGAGAGTTATGATTCTCAAAGCAAATGGAGAATATGAATCTCAAGACGAAGAGGAGTATGCTTTAGAAGAATCCGAGGAAGATGTTGTGGACTATCAGGACAACGGAGAACTTCTTGTTACAAGGAGAGCCCTCAACGTTCTTTTTGAACCAGAAACTGTCCAAAGAGAAAACATATTCCATTCTCGGTGCACAGTAAACTATAAGGTATGTAGCTTGATCATAGATGGTGGTTCTTGTACTAATTTAGCTAGCAAGTATTTGGTTGATAAGCTAGGTCTCCAAAAGACAAAGCATCCCCGACCATATAGGCTTAAGTGGCTAAATGATGAGACTGAGCTTAAGATCGCTGAACAAGTCACCATACCATTCAGCATAGGAATGTATGTAGATGAAGTTGTGTGTGATGTGGTCCCTATGCAAGCTAGGCATCTACTTCTAGGTCGTCCATGGCAATTTGACAAAGAGACATTACACAATGGCCGCACCAACCACTACACCTTTATGCACAACAACAAAAAGCATAGTTTAGCACCATTGACTCCACAAGAAGTGCATCAGATGCAAAAGGCCAAGTCAAACGGAAACAAGCTAAGTAAAACCAATCTTTATGTAACATTTACCACTGTTTTAAAATCACAAGAACAGGTGCTATTAATGATCTTCAAGGAAGCTTTGTTTTCATGACAAGAAACACAAGACTTACATGATGCTGTTTCGGAATTACTTGAGAAGTTCACTAATGTGTTTCCTGAAGAAATTCCACCCGGATTGCCACCTATAAGAGGAATCGAGCATCAGATTGATCTTGTCCCTGGAGCACCTTTACCAAACCGAGCTGCTTTTAGAGTGAATCCCGAAGAAGCAAAAGAGCTAGAGAAGCAAGTGCATGACTTGATGTCTAAGGGATATATCCGAGAAAGCTTAAGTCTGTGTGTTGTTCCTATTCTTCTAGTGCCCAAGAAATATGGAACTTGAAGAATGTGTGTTGATTGTAGAGCGATCAACAACATCACTGTCAAATATAGGCATCCAATCCTAAGACTTGATGACATGCTTGATGAGCTAAATGGAGCAACGGTCTTTTCAAAAATTGATGTAAGGAGTGGATATCATCAAGTGAGAATGAAAGAAGGCAACGAATGGAAAACATCGTTTAAAACCAAGCAAGGATTGTATGAATGGCATGCCATTTGGACTCACAAACACTACAAGTACATTCATGAGGCTCATGAACCATATCTTAAGAGCCTACATTTGTAAGTTTGTTGTGGTTTACTTCGATGATATTTTGATATATAGCTCTAATCTTGAGGATCACTTACATCATCTTGAACATGTTCTTGAGATGCTAAAGCTGAAAACTTGTATGCTGATCTTAAGAAATGTACCTTTTGCACTAATCAAGTTGTCTTTCTAGGATTTGTTGTAAGTTCGCAGAGTTTAAAGGTCGATGACGAGAAGATCAAAGCCATTCAAGATTGGCCGACTCCAACAATAATTGGACATGTGAGGAGTTTTCATGGATTGGCTAGTTTCTACAGAAGATTTGTGAAGGATTTTAGTACCATTGCTGCACCACTGACCTCAGTGATAAAAAAGAATGTGGAATTCAAATGGGGTCAAGCTCAAGAGGACGCATTCAACAAGCTGAAAGATAGCCTCACACATGCATCTGTTTGGTACTTCCTAACTTTGATAAAAATTTTGAGATTAAATGTGATGCTTCTGGTACAGGCATAGGAGTTGTCCTAACTCAAGAAGGAAAACCAGTGGCATACTTTAGTGAGAAACTCAATGGAGCTTCCCTCAACTACCCTACCTATGATAAGGAGCTCTACGCATTGGTAAGGTCTCTTGAAACTTGGCAACATTATCTTTTGTCAAGAGAATTTGTTATTCATACAGATTATGAGACGCTCAAGCATCTAAGAGGACAAACTACTCTTAAGAAAAGACATACGAAGGGGCTTGAGTTTGTGGAGACTTTTCCTTAGGTGATCAAATACAAGAAGGGTAAGGAAAACATTGTGGCTGATGCTTTATCAAGCAGACATGCTCTTATCAGCACAATGGAGGCTAAGATTATGGGATTTGAACACATTAAGACATTGTATGAGACTGATCCAGACTTTCAAGAGGTGTTCAAGGAGACCAACAAAGCCGCTTATGGAACATTTTATCAGCAAAATGGATTCTTATTCAAGGATAAAAGGTTGTGCATTCCACAAGGGTCTATGAGAGAGCTGCTAATCGTAGAAGCACATGGAGGAGGGCTCATGGGGTATTTCGGTCGAGACAAAACTTTGAGTGTTCTTATGGAGCATTTCTTTTGGCCTCAGATGAAAAGAGATGTGGAGAGATTCTGTGCCAAGTGCATCACTTGCTTAAAAGCAAAATCCAGGTCACATCCACATGGTTTATATATGCCTTTACATATTCCTAACCTACCTTGGGTAGACATCTCTAGGAATTTCTTCTAGGTATGCCAAAGATCAACAACAAGGACTCCATCTTTGTAGTGGTAGACAGATTCTCCAAGATGGATCATTTCATACCATGTAACAAGACCAATGACGCTACTCAAACTGCTGATCTCTTTTTCAAAGAAGTAGTGTGTTTACATGGAGTGCCTAGGACAATAGTTTCAGACTGTGATACCAAATTTCTCAGTCATTTCTGGAAAACTTTGTGGAAAAAGTTGGGAACCAAGTTGCTCTTCTCAACCACTTGTCATCCACAAACCGACGGTCAAACCGAGGTAGTAAACCGGACTTTTTCAACCTTGTTGAGAGTCACGGTCGGTAAGAATTTGAAAAATTGTTATCTTGCTTACCTTACATTGAATTTTCTTATAACCATGTCAAGCATTTTGCTTCTAAATGTTCTCCTTTTAAAGTTGATTATGGATTTAACCATATCACCCCATTAGATCTTTTGCCTTTGCCTCAAGATGTTTATTGTAGTGAAGGTGAAACACGAGCATATTTTGTGAAGAAGCTTCATCAAAAGGTTAAAGAGAATCTGGAGAAGAAGACTGAAAAGTACAAGCAACAAGCTGACAAGCATTGTAAGGAGGTGGTCTTTGAACCTGGAGATTTGGTTTGGGTACACAAGAGGCATGAAAGACTCCCAAACCAGAGGAAATCAAAGCTTGCACCAAGAGGAGATGGACCATTTTGAGTGCTGAAAAAGATCAACGACAACACTTACAAAATTGAATTACCAGGTGAGATGAACATTTCTTCTACTTTTAATGTTATTGATTTATCTCCTTTCAATGCAGATGTACCTGTTCTGAGGCCAGAACCTTTTCAAGAGGGAGGAGATAATGAGGACATTGAAGCTAGCTTATCAGAATCTGAGGAGGACATCATCGACATACCAACTATGAAGGAAACTCCAAGAACAAGATCAAACACAAGGAAGCTAAGAGAGGAGTTCAACACTTCAGTAGAGAATCTCATCACACTCGTAGAAGATAAAGAAATTCAAGAAGATAAGATTGTCAAGGGAACAACTCTGTTTAACATTTCCAGACTTCAGGAATAAGCAGTATCCAGACTTCAGAACCCATTTTGCACAACGTGTCTTCTGTTCGGTCTCAGACTTCAGAATTTCATGTTGCCAGACTTCAAAATTTCATGTTGCCAGACTTCAGGATTTCATAGTTTCCAAACTTTAGAATTGTCAGGTTTTTATAATCAGTAATTCTTAAGGTATGTGTTTGTTTTTTTTATTTCAGTAAATGGCGTGTTTCTTTCTTGTTTTGCAGGAATAACCGTTAGAATTTAAGTGTGTTTATTTTAAACTTTTGTTTTAAGTCCTTATCGAGTCTGTTGTTTTTGCATTTTTTGGTCCTTTTATTATGTATTATTTTCAACCCTAGAAGGTACCCTGCGCTGCTGGACTATTTAATAAAGTCCCTCCTCAGCATGTAATGTTTAACAACGTTGAATGAAATAAAACAAGAGTTCTCTTACTTCTGAGAAAGCAGAACCCACTCCAATCTTCTTGTGTGCGAAGCCTTGAAGCTTGAGTGTTATCAGACTTATCACATATTTTCATCATCTGTGTGGCATCTATCAATCCACCCATTTATTCATCTCATCCAATCGATTCTTAAAAGAGAGTCCATCGGCCAGTTGAAGAGTCTTAATCAATCCACTGCCTTTCATCCTCCATCCACCTGGATCTGTAGAGAGAGCCCGTCAGCCAGCTATAGATTCACTATCATCCATCTCACTTTTGGAGTCATCCCTTTGGTTCCTACATCAAGTCTAAGCATATATGAAGGTGATGTTTGTTTTGGATTGAAGTGAGAATTTAAGACAATCAAGCCACGTGAGTTAGCTGTCACATGAGCTTGGAATCAAGTCATTTGCCCTCAGGAATAAGAAGTTAATCCCAAATCATTAAAGATGTATCCAGAAGCCCGTATAAGATGAAGGCCCAATCGACCGGAGGAGAGGCCCACCGATCAATTAAAGCCCAATAATCCAAGGAAGCTTCAAGAACAAATTCAGATAAGGACCGTTGCATTCGAGGAGATATAAAAATCTGTTAGAGAATCACAGAAGATATTGAAATCTCCAGAAGACGTGTTTCAGATACTGGTCGATCGATTATAATAATATTGATCGATTGACCAGAGCAATATATACACAAATATTTATATTCCTATCCAAATCCTCTTCCTGATTTATATCGGCCAACTTTTCGACTCTCTCCCCTATAAATACAGATGACTAAAGTGAGAGAAAAACACACACCACTTCACAAAGTTTCCAGGCATCCAGGCTAAAAGTTTAAAGTTTCTTTTCATTGTTCCTTTCTTTTATTCTGCTTTGATCATTGCTTTCAAGTACGAAATTTGCACCCCAGAGAAGCTATTTTGAACCCTCTTGATTTATATAACAACAATTTTCATTGTCATTATGTTTGTCTTTAGCATGATTGAGTAATTTTCTAGTTAGGAATAGGGCTTTGCTAGGAGGAATCATAGGATAAACCTGCTACTAATATACCACTTAAAATAAGAGATCCATAACTTGATAATGAAAGCTTTACTATTTATAGTTTAGTAGAATTTGATTTCCTGAACTTAATGCCTAGATTGATTGGTTCATCAACCCATAATTTCTCTTTCTGAAAAGATATATGTTAAAGTTAACTCGGATATCAATCGAACTAGATTGGCTAAGCCTGACCATAAGCATAGTCAGTTAATAGTGATTACAACTATATAACTTTAACTAGGACATATACACAAGTCTGTTCCCTGAATAATTCAAACTGTGACCCTCTGATGCAATGTCTGATTTCCTAACGCTTTTATTTATTGGTTAATCTCACGTTTTATTTTTGTTTTAGCATTTGCAGGCATCAATCGATCTAACACATTATCTGCAATCGACCGAAAGATGCACCAATCGATCGATCAGTTCACACTGTCGATCGATCGCCATAAAAATCATTTCATATTTGTTGCTTAGCTCGAGTGAATTTGGAAGTGCTATTGCGTACACTTTGCTCCCTGTGGATACGATCCCTAAGTACTACTGCGAGACATGTGCGCTTGTAGGACCTATTTTGGGTGAAAACTAAATCCCCATCAAGTTTTTTGGTGCTGTTACCGGGGAGTAACGGTTGACCACTAGCATAACGAGCGGACTCCAGACTAAGCTTTTCCCTTATTTCATCTTTGGTAATTTTATCTTTTGTTTTTTGCATTTTACACTTTTACATTCTTATTTCACTTGTTTCAGGTACCAACTCATTGGTCAGCGAAACAATGGAGGGCTTGATGGCACCCACAGACCCTACCCACCTCCCATGAGACTCTCCTCGGGAATCTTGTAGTGGCTTCTCGATTCCAACACCCAAGCCCAAAATCTTTGAACGACATCTTACCCATCTAAGTAATCAGCAGGCATTCATGCAGCCTAGCCACTTTCAATATGGGAATCCTAACGGAAGGATCAAAGAGATGCTCGGGCAGATCCTAGCCAAACAGAGGAATTTTGAGGAGGAGATAGGCAGTAGATTTCACTCGATGGATACTAAAATAGCTGAAATTGAAGAAGAGATGAGACACTTGGCTGATCCATAGCAACTCGGTGACTCTCAATGAGAAATCTAGAGAGATGCACCTACTGAGCTACACGACAAGAAAACCAGGAGCGAGCTAGATGATAATCCCAACACGGCCAGGGACATCATTGATGAAGTGGAGATGCAAGTGACAGGAATAAAATCCAAGCATGTGAAATTCCAGACGATCAAAGCCTTCAACAACAACATAAAACCGGTCAAGGAGGAAATTCGTGCACTGGAAGGAGAGCTCAGCCAATTCCAAGACCACCGGTCAAAAGTCAAGAGTCAGTCAGAGCTATCAAAGGAGAGAGCAAATGCTGAATATGACAAGAAGAATCACTTGATGTATTGTCTCGCGTATTCAATCGATGGAAGCATAAAACATCTAAAAAAGGCCATCCAGTTGATTGGTCTTAGACTTGGAAAGGCCTATGATTCTGAAGAAGACGGTGAGGAAGCCCCACTGATGGTGCTACAGATCAAAGAGCTGCCAGACATAAACGACCGATCGGTGCTGGACAATACCACCGATCGATCCATGCCAACAAACCAGAAGAATCTCTACATTAACATGCTTGACTGTATGCCAGAAGAAGAGTACATGGAGGGAAAACCGCCAGTACCAGCACGGAAACCAACAACAGCTGAAGTTGGAGAACTCAATGAGGACGAGATGGAATACGTTATTAAAGAAGTCAGGAACATCCTTTCGTGAGTTCAATTCGATGAAGGCATGATAATGTGACCACTGCATAAATACCTAGAAAAATGGCCTCTACACGAAGTGAAAGAACTCTTTTACAAGATCATGAGCGAAACCAGCCCTACCTCACGCCAGCTCTACCAACGAGATGACCCAGGGAGGTACACAATTCCAATCTCGATTAACTATAAGAGGCTTCTAAACATTGTGTGTGACACATGAGCTTGCTTGAGTATGATGTCAAGAAAGGATACACAATCAGTTGGCATTCTTAAATATGATGAGCTAGCTAGACCAGTCATGCTTACCATTGCCTCATTTGGGAACGTCCTAGGGGTCGCTAAGGACGTCATGATCAACATTGAAGGATGCTTCATACCCACTGACTTCCTAGTCATGAATACATATCACAGGTCAGCATCCCTCATAATACTAAGAAGACCATTCTTTTACTCGACAAGAGCTCAAATTGATTTGGTTGAAAATAGAGTCTGTTTGACCTTCATCAATAAAGGGACATTTTATTTTGCCACAAAACAAGAAATTCCAAAGCTGGGAAGATGATGATACACTGGTAAAGAGAGTGAAGTATCAAGCAAGCCCGCTAATACCAGATGAGCTACTCGAACCACCACCACATGAGGACTAAAAACCTCCATCTATGTCGAGTTAACCGACTTTAAACAAAAACGCTGCGTGGGAGGCAGCCCACAGGTACGTCTTAGATTAGGTTTTCTTTTAATGCTTTTGTTCGTGTCTCAGGAAATATGATTCAAAGATTAAACCAAGAGGATGCAGAATCGATCGACTGCCTTTGCAGCATTCGATCGATCGCCTGCAGTTCATAAGCTTCATTTCACTGTTTCAGTGGAAATCCAGAAACCACTGATTTGAATCAATTGGTGATCCATGAGAATGGTGTGCGCTTCAACACTAATCAAGAGAAAGTAAAAAACCAGGAGAATCACACTGTGATTCGATCGATGGATGGCTGTATCGATTGATGAAGACTCGGAATGATGAACACTTCCTCAATTCAACACGGCAAATGATGATATATTGATGTCATTAGGTACAAATATTCTCCTATTCCCTATAAAGTCTTTTCATTTCCAATAATACAAATAAGGTCATTTGATCCATTCGAAGACGACGAGGTAAAATCCATCTTCAATTTCTATTTCAATCCACTTCAATTCCCATTTTGCTCTCACAAATTGTCAACATCGAGGACGATGTTATTCAAGTCCGGGGATATTCCTCGTTATCTAACTATTTTGTTTCTTTTGGCGCACTTTTTGCACCCATTTTAAGACAAATTTTATCGAGTCAAAAGTGTTTTATTGAGTCTACCCCTGTATGAAATAACGACCTTACTCACAGCTGGATTTTGTGGCCTAGTGACCATCTTTACAAGACTGCTCCGAGGCACTTGTTTCAAAAACTTCATACTCAAGCTTCCCCAGCATATCTCTGTTTGCACTAACTTTAATGAATCTGATTTTTTACTCTATTTTATTTGAACCAAAACCGGACTATAAATCTTTCTTGCTGGAGGCGTTAGACTAGGAAAGCTAAATACATTCAGGACTTCTTATCCGTTTTACCACTCTCTTGTTGATCCTGAATGGCCAACTCACTTTAGTTGGTACCACAACCATAAACCTAACCTATTTTCAAGCCCCATGCAGTCTCTTTTCTTTTCTTGTTTTATATGCAGTATGTGTAAAATGGCCGGAGAGATGAGACCAACGCAGTTTTCCAATCACTCGTGAAGACTGGCGAAAAAGCATGCTACGATCTTAATATACGCATATGGAGATTGAAAGAGAAGGTTTCAAAACTGATTTCCCTGGTAATACTTCATCAAAATTAAGGTAAAATTTGTGTCTTTCTGTATATGGTGAAAGCTTTTGGAAAAAAAAAATCAAAACTTTATGATCCATACTTGTTTAGCAAAAAGGTCAGAGAAATCATGGATCAAAGATGGAGAAAGGTGGAAAAAATTTAAAGGAGTCCGAAGATGTTCGAGAAGACTTTAGATTCTCTTAAAAGAATCTCAGTCTGGGGGGAGGAACGAGCCGAGCTAAGAAGAGAGTGATAGGGGAGTTGTGCCATCAAGCGGTCTGATCTCTCTTGCTTTTTTGCAAACACATCGCATTTCCCTTGAGTGCGGTAACCCCTAAACAATTAGCCCCACCTCTAAATATTAGCCTCCTCACATTACAATCCTAGCCTGTTTTACCTAGATGACACTCTCTGGTAAGAAATCACACACAATAATTAATGAATGTAGAGAGTTAGGTTTTGGTGCAGTTAAGGTATTTGCAGGTTAAAAATTTTGTTGGACCAGTTGGGAAAGTTGTGGTGGGAGTATGAGATGAGAGCTTTTGGGTAGGATTGTCGAGATGACCATCACGAAGTTGCAGCTTCTAAGTTGTGGTAAAAGTAAGCGAGTTCCTAACTTTTCAAACTTGTTTTTCTTTCTTGGCATATTGTTTGTTCGAGGCGAACAAAGCTAAGTCTAGGGGATTTGATAGAGCTGATATTTTGCCACTTTTTATATATATTTTTGGTGCTTTTCATGAATAAAACTATTTGATTTGAAACATAAACCACTGCATTTCATATTTCTCTGTTTGCAAAGTGTTTTTGTGAAAATAATGCATTTTATTTCACAAATGGACATTTTCTATCAAGTCCAACAAATCAACATCAGAAGTCCAGGCCCAGATGAAGGAGATGTTTGTTTTGGATTGAAGTGAGGAGTTAAGACAATCAAGCCACGTGAGTTAGCTGTCATACGAGCTTGGAATCAAGTCGTTTGCCCTCAGGAATAACAATTTAAGCCCAAAACATTGAAGATGTATTTAGAAGCTCATATAAGATGAAGGCCCAATCGACCAGAGGAGAGGTCCACCAATCGATTAAAGCCCAATAATCCAAGGAAGATTTGAAAACAATTCCGATAAGGACTGCTGCATTCGGGGAGATGTCAGATTATGTTGGAGATAATCACATAAGATATTGAATCTTCAAAAAACGCGTTTCAAATACTGGTCGATCGATTATAATAATATTGATCGATCGACCGGAGCAGGATATACACAAATATTTGTATTCCTATCCAAATCCTCTTCCTAATTTATCTCGGCTAACTGCTCGACTCTCTCCCTTATAAATACAGACGACTGAAGCCAGAAAAAAACACACACCACTTCACAAAGTTTCCATGCATCCAGACTAAAAAGTTTATAGTTTCTTTTCATTGTTCTCTTCTTTTATTCTGCTTTGATCATTGCTTTCAACGATGAAGCTTGTAATCTGTGCACTCCATAGAAGCTATTCTGAACCCTCTAGATTTATATAATAGCAATTTTCATTGTCATTATGTTTGTCTTTAACATGATTGAGTAGTTTTTTAGTTAGGAATAGTGCTTTGCTATGAGGAATCATGGTTAAATAGATAGGCAATAGAGTTGTGTAATGAATAGTTAATAAGCTTACTTTCATATTAGATCTTAATTTAATCATAGGATAAACCTGCTACTAATACACCACTTAGAGTAAGAGATCCAGAACTAAATAGTGAAAGTTTTACTATTTATAGTTTAGTAGAGTTTGATTTCTTGAACTTAATGCCTAGATTGATTGGTTGATCAGCCCATAGGTTCTCTTTTTGAAAAGATATATGTTAGAGTTAAATCGNATATATGTTAGGGTAAACTCGGATATCAATTGAACTAGACTGGCTAAGTCTGACCATAAGGATAGTCATAATGATTTCAACTATATAGCTTTAACTATGATATTTACACAAGCCACTACCATGAATAATTCAAACCGTGACCCTCTGATGCATTGCTTGATTTCCTAACACTTTTATTCATTGATTAATCTCATGTTTTATTTTGTTTTAGCATTTGCGGGCATCAATCGATCGAACGCATTACCTGCAATTGACCGAAAGACACACCAATCGATCGATCAGTTCACATTGTCGATCGATCCCTGTGGATACGATCCCTAAGTACTATTGTGAGACATGTGTACTTGCAGGACCTATTTTGGGTGAAAACTAAATCTTCATCAAGTATTAGCGTGTTGGAATCCATTCAGGTATTTTTAAAGTTTCGGTTCCGATTTGGTTTGGTATCATCCGGGTACGGGTGGGTTTCAAATACCCTAAAAAAAAAATGGTTAAATTTGAATCAATTTTGGATACATTTTTATAAATATAGCTAATATCTTTCGTATATTTTGGTTATTTTGGACATTTCATTTATTTTAAAATAATTGATATCTTTGAATTTTTTTAATTGTAATTTCGGACAATTAGGCTATACAAACATTAAATATAGTTAATATTTTGTGTCTACAATTGTATTTTAGATACCATTCGGTTCTCGGTTTGGTCCGAGTTCGATGATTCAGATATAGGAGTTTAGGATCCATTCGGATTTTTTGTATCTAACGTAATTTGAAATTTCTAAATGGGAAATAAAATTTTTAAATATGTGGCTTGGTGATTGTCTTTACAAACTCAATGTTCTGCATAAACTGGGACGTGGTAGAATAGAATAACGACTTCTTATTTGTGGTTGTTTATCCGGTTTGAGAAATTTATACACCATTGAAAAAATATGGTATATGCAAAAAAACTATTTTTTTGATATTTTGATCAAATTTTTAATTAATATTTTTCTAGAGATCTAATCCAATATTTTTCTAGAGATCTAAACCAACAAAAAATGGGAGAATCTCCAAAATACCATTATTTGAAATGGTAGTTCCAAAAATACCACTAAAAGTTTTTTTTTCCCAAACCTGATTTGAAAATTTTAAAGTAAGGTATATGCAAAACAAATTTATATTTTAAATAGTTTGATGAAAATTTTAAATCACTGATTTTCAAGAAAAGTATACTTATATTAAATGATATAGGGGAGAAAAATAATAAGATGAAAAAGATGATAAGAAGGGACCCTGATAAGAAAGACAAAATACGTTTTTTTTTTTTTTTTTGGTCACAGTACTGATATTATTCAAAGAAATGTTAAAGTCAAAAGGCCGTACAAGAGGAACTGATTCACCAAACCAATAGGCAGGTTACATTAGAAGGTGAACAAAAATTAGCTCCTATACACTCTAGATCTAAACGATGGCCTAACCAAGTTGGACCATTGCGAGAGATGTAAGATTGGTATCGATGTCCAGACGTCACACTGGTAGCGATGCTTGTGGCCACATGATTTGCTGTTGAAGCTACATTGGTAAAGGACCATCATTGTATGGAACACATAACAGTAAAGCCCTGTCAAGCAATGCTCGAACTGATGGGAAATTGTGATGGATGATGTAAAGCGTCCATTAATTGAGGATCCGAGACTTCGAATATAATATTTTGAAGATGCATGTCAGCTAGACAAGTCACTTGATGCGGACATCATCTCCACTGCATAAGCCGACGAACAACATCTTATATTAGAAGTCCAAGAAGGTCCGATGACACGTTCAAAGTCCAAACAACTCAGGAC
>OVAP01003520.1:0-16472 GCA_900406295.1 Aurinia saxatilis
ACTGATAAGTTGCTGTGCACTTGCAGTTAGAAATACATAGGGTAAATCTTTTTGTATCAATCGACACCCCAGGGATATTCACTCACTTTCCTAATTTATCAAGATCAAGATTTTTACCAAATTCTTTTATACTAATTGCCTAATTCTAAAATACGTCATGAACCATATAAATACTTTTCTACAGCCATTGTTTAGGCCCATACAATATTCTTATTCACATAGAGTTTTGTATGGGAGAAGAAACTTCTAAACCCTTTTTATTTTCTATTGAAGTATTATTTAGTTTATTGTTTTATTGATTTTGCGTGATGAATTGCTTAGCTATGTATGAGTAGTTTGTTAGTTAGGTTTAGGGTACTTAAACTATGATGAATTTATGTTAACCATATCTTAAGTTATGTACCATGAATTTAACTCTTCTCTTATATTGTTCTTAATGCTATGCTTTAGGTTGGCCATCTAGAGTTTAGATCATAGGGAATTTATTATGCGTAAGAGTGCTAATAAATTGCTGGAAACAATTTAAGAGATCTAGCTATCTTTTCTCAAAGAGATTTAGTTTAGAATAGTTAGTGAACAAATTGAATAGGTTTGACAATGCTAATTTGAATTCCACAGGATTTCTCAGAGAGAGTTGGTCTTTCTAGGGTTTAAATTAAGTTAATAAGTCTCAGCGAGAGTTGGATTTGCTTGATAGGTTTGTTCATTTTCTAGAGTTAAGGTTTACATAATTTCTGCATGTAGGGTGTCGAACGACACTGTCCGTAGTTCGGTTCAGAATTGAGTCTAGTTTAAGTTCCCAAGGCCTAGTGTTTGTTTAAATTGATAAAAACCACCTTAAAATTACCTAGTGTGTGCCTCAGTTAGTTAAACATAAAAGCCAATTGCCTTGTATTTATTTAGAATTTATTAAATTAGTTTGTATATTTGATTTTAGTCTTTGTGGATTTAATCCTTAAGTACTATAATTGATTAGTTGTTGTGCATTTGCAGTTAGAAATACATAGGGTAAAACTTTGTGTATCAAATACAAAAAAAGAAAGCTCTCGAAGGAGGTCAGAACGATCTTCTGAAGATGGATGATCGTTCTCTGATCTTCACGAATTGATAAAACGATCGTTCCAAATTGGAACGATCGTTCTGGTTTTATTTCTTCGTTTTCCTTCGTTTCTTGCTTGTTGGCTTTACATCCACGTTTCCTAAGCCTCTGTTTCATTATTGTATGATCTAGACCTTAAAAGACTTGAAAACACTAAGAAAACAAGGGTTAGAATGTGTCAAAAACGCAACATATCAATAGCAAAAATTGTGGTAATAAATGACCTGTGGCAATCTTATGTCAGCTAAGGACCTCCTGACTGGCTTAGTTTTGTGTTTGAGTTGGAAAAACCTCAGTGAAGCTAGCCTGTGCGTTCTATCTTTGTGCTTTCTCTTTTGGCTTTTTTTTTCTTTTGATTATCTTTTATAAACTTTCTCTACTCTTTCCCATTTCATATGGAAAAAAAAGAAAGAGATATTGGTTCCTCCTACTCCAAACAGTTTCAAATGCAACTTTGCAAGCTCGCTAGATAAAAGACGATCGGATGCGGGAGTTGCTTGGATGGTACATAATAGTCAAGAGATTCCTACTTTTCATGGCAGGCGCTCCTATGCTCACGTGACGATTTCATAAGTTTGTTATGGGCAGCGGAGTCCATTAGCTCCTTGCGTCTCCCCTTCTGCATTTTTGACAATTCCTCATATGAGCGAATAGCGACGATTCAGAAACCATATGAGATACCAACCTTGCGAGGTATATTAGCGAAGGTGTTGGCTATGCTTGCTCGGTTTCAAAGTTGGACTATTGTGTACGCCCCTCCTCAAGCTAACCCAGTGGTGATTTGGATGATGGTTAGTGTTATTGTGGCTACGAGCTCAGTTGGCTGTGGATGCAAGTTTTTAATACCTTGCCTTGTTGTTCTTCGTTTTCATGTTTTTTTCATGGTCACTGTCATGGGCTATGCTTTCTCGTGTACGTTGAATTTTTTTTTTTGTCTTCTCGTTATTAATAAAGTGCACCCAATTGTTTTAAAAAAGATATTGGTGTAAAATTTCCAGACCCATTAAAAAAAATGAAAGGTCATGTCCCAACAAAAAACTAAAAAATCATTTTTTGGTTCACGCCCATGATTAGGAGTCAAAGTGTTATTTAGCTCAAAAATATATAACAAAAAATCTTCAAAATGTAATAGTTGATTTCAACATTCAATGGGTCAAGTGAATCGAAGGGTTAAATGCGAAAATCACAAGGAATGAGACATACAGAATGCAACTTTTTCCCTTACTCACAACTGCACTTTATTCAACTCATACTCTAACGAGCTCATATGTAGTTCATTTTTCTTGTACATATCTGTTCTTGCTCGGTGCAGCCAGTCATAAAATCCACCTCGTCATTCTATATATATATCTAAAGTCTTTTTCGGTATCTTGTCTTTCGAAAGGTTACATTTATCTTGGTTTCTCCATTGTTGGTTTGACTATTTCAACTCAATCTTACATATAACAGGTTTTACCCCCAAAAATTTCTCATTTTTATTATACAAATATTTGAATGTGAAACTTCAACATCCACAATACATCACATGATACACAACACTAAAAAATTATGAGATATAAAAGATAAAAGAAATGAAATCTAATAGTGGACCACTCATGATGGGTTTTCGACTATTTGAACAATTTTGCACCATCCAATTCAATGGTTCATAGCTTGTTAGAGATAGTATAAATGAATTTATCATTTGTATATATATCAACTACAATTTTCATTTGGTGATCAGTAGTTCGTTGCTACAGCAGAAAATAAATATCTCAAGGATGATTTTTACGGAGAATTCGCATAAAAAAACTTATAAATAGTGACGCCATAGATGGGACTAATCATACCAATTCAAGACCAATTTTTGTGTTTTTTTTAAAAAAATGTAAACGAAGAAGAGCATGACAAAATCACATATATATATATATGGTAGCATGTGGGATCCATAAACTGAATACAATCATTCACAAATATTTTGAATGTAAAACTAGGAAATGGTGTACATAACTAAGCACCATGTACCGTGTGACCGTGCCTTTAATTGGCTCCAAACGATGTTCGCGTTCGTCGGCAACTCTTGTCAACGATTCTTGTGCAAATCCACCATTGCAACTCAGCCATTTCTTGGCTGTGTCTCTTAGCTTCTTCACCCTCTTTCTCATCTCACAACCTTCCTCCTCTACCATAATCCTTCTCACCAGCGCCTTGATGTCCACCCTCGAGAGCACTCCCTCCAATGGCAATTATTTAATTTGGACGGCAATTCCTAGTTCGCCGTTGAGCAATCCTACGTTCATATATTGATCCGGGAAAAGCGGCCAAGCGATCATTGGAATGCAGCTAATGATACTTGTAAATAAGAGAATATGAGATCACACACAAGATTTATGAAAGATATAGTAACATGCCTATATCCAACCTTTATTCACTCGAACTTCTTTTGAGAACCTTACAATAACACTTTGCCTAATGGAATTACTTGATACTAGGACACCCCTTAGTTCAACACCAACTAAACATATCCTTGCCTACTGGAATTACTTGACCCTAAGACACACTTACTTCAACACCAACTAAACAAAAAAAACTTACAATCAACCACAATTAGCTTTACACCGCTAACGTGTTTTACGCTCAAACATTCACCACAAAACCTAGCTTCTAACAAGACGTGCTTTTTGTGCTATTTTTCTCTGTTCTTGTTGTTACGGCAAACCGTATGATCATGTCACCTTCTATAAAAATAATGTTTTTCCTTTTCTTTAATCACACCACCTCTTCTATAGATACACCATATCTCTTGAGACTTGCATAACAAGCAACTTTCCTTTTCCTCTCTTGCAAGATCCACGTTAAGCAACTACTCATCACAATCCACATCTTCTTGCGTGCCATCTAGTTCCACAACTAGACCATGATGAAACTTGGTATTAACATTCACCCCCTTTTCAATGAGTTTTACAACTTAAGCTCGCTACTTGCTTCTCACCATATGTATCATACATATGCATCACACATACTAAAAAAAAAAAAAAATCACTCCCCATCAATCTAGTATCTTCACACTAACGATCTTTCTACTCTCCCCCTGCTTGAGTGATAAAACTCTATGAAAAACTTCAAACCATTTAACACGTTTAACGACACCTTCTCTAACATCCATCTTGCTTGAAAGCACTTTTCTTTCGACTTCGTCAACTCATCTCAAGCTTATGACCATGACATTCTTGACACCATGACTGATGTTTACAACTCCTGCCCATGCAAGTCAAAGATTCATTCAACCTATTCGTTGAAGATTTCCAAGAACTAACACCATACAAATCAATCTTCTTCATCCACACTTTTTGAATCTTTCTTTGAGCTGAAGTCAACCTGTTACTTCTTACCTTGGCAATGAAATTATAACAATGACCCTTTATATGTCCACTCTTTCCACAATAAAAGAATCCAACGATGTGAGATGTTTTATGTTGATTCTGATTTTTTGTTGCAACAGCCTTTAAGTTGTTCCACTTGACTGATTTTAGTTCTGAAACTGAAATTCTTCTATGAATGAGACTTCCACTACTTCTCTTCTTTGTTGCTGCAGTTTGTGAGACGTGTGTAATACTCTTATCACCTAAGTGTGTGATGATATTCTCTGCTCCAACATCCTGCGACACATTCCTTGAGACAAATACAGTTTCAGTTTTAGAACTAATTGTGCCACCATGATAACCAAGACCAAGCTTTGCGTTCCCTATTCTTCCCATAGCCAAAATCTTGTCCAGATTTTCAGATCCATGATTTGGCATATGAATTTGCTTCATGTTATCATTCAGCTCACACATAAGCTCATTGTTCTTCTCTTGTTCAGACGAGAGAGCTTTCTGCAACTCAAGAACTTTATCTTCTAAGATCCTGTTCTTTTTTCGTTGGGTCACTAGAGCCTCCATCAATGTTTTATTCTTGTCTTCATTGCGTTCTTTCTCATCCTCTATAACTTCATGTAAGGCTACCAGATTCATAGCATCTTCATCTCTTTCTGAACTTGCATCATTACTTCTTCTAAGCATCTTCATCTTCCTTTTGTGTGTGTTTACACAATCTGCTTTTGTGTGTGTTTACACAAAGACCATAACCCCTGCATTCATTACACATGATTCCTTTTCTCGTAAATGATGATGAAAAATCTGATTCAAAATGTTTTCTTGGCAGTATATATGTAGACCTCCTAACAAACAGATTCATTGTCTCTTCAAATTTCAGTTTCATCAAGTGAATAGTTTCTTCAAGTCTCGGAAATCTTTTCCTCGTCTTCAATCACTTTTACTGCGAGATCTTCTATATTGGATGCCTTTTCCATCTCCTCAACTTTTAACATTCCTACTGCCTCAACAAACTTGATGCCATCAGTATTCTTTATCACCTTCATCGCCACTTTAATTGTTTCAAACTTACCAAGCAAGCATCGCAGAAGTTTTTTTACCAATTTTGCATCTTTGTATTGTTTACCCAAAACTTTTTCTTTACCAGCTATGGAGCTTAGCTTGGCATTAATCCTCAATTTTCTCTTCATCACCCATTCGTATGTTTTCAAACTGTGATTCTAAGAAGTCCGGCCTTGTTCTCCTCGCATCTGCAGTACCCTCATAAGCAATTTGTAGTGTATCCCAAGCCTCCTTAGCTGATTCACACCCTTGAATCAAATCGAGTTTCTCTCGGTCCACTGAATTGAAGATTGTATCCAATGCCTTTGCATTTAATCTTGAAAGCTTTTTCTCTGCAGTAGTCTTCTTTGTCTTGAGTGTAACTGTCCCATCTTCTAATGTGACACTCGATTCTGTCCATCCAGATTGAATAACTGACCAAATATCTTTGTCTAGTCCATGTATATGTGCCCTCATTCTCACTTTCTAGTGACCATAATTTTCCATCTAACAACAAAGGATTATGACTAGCTCCTAATTTTCTTGATTCCCCCATATTCTCTTCTCAAGATCTCACCTATGTTGAGGATAAAGTCATGCGGTAAGGTGTCCCCCTTTAATAACAATTGTAAATAAGAGCATATGAGATATCACACAAGATTTATGAAAGATATAGCAATGTGCCTATATCCAACCTTTATTCACTCAAACTTCTTTTGAGAATCTTACAATAACACTTTGCCTAATGGAATGACTTGATACTAGGATACCCCTTAGTTGAACACCAACTAAACACAACCTTGCCTACTGGAATTACTTGACCCTAAGACACACTTAGTTCAACACCAACAAAACAAGAAAGCTTACAATCAACCACAATTAGCTTGACACCGCTGACGTGTTTACGCTCAAACATTCACCACAAAATCTAGCTTCTAACAAGACTTGCATTTTGTGCTCTTTTTCTCTGTTCTTGTGGTTACGGCAAACCGTATGATCATGTCACCTTTTATAAGAGTGATTTTTT
The DNA here is from genome assembly GCA_900406295.1 of Aurinia saxatilis. Taxonomy (NCBI): domain Eukaryota; kingdom Viridiplantae; phylum Streptophyta; class Magnoliopsida; order Brassicales; family Brassicaceae; genus Aurinia; species Aurinia saxatilis. The sequence continues at coordinate 6,521 of OVAP01003520.1, forward strand.
TCTTTTCTTTAATCACAACACATCTTCTCTAGATACACCATATCTCTTGAGACTTGCATAACAAGCAACTTTCCTTTTCTTCTCTTGCAAGATCCACGTTAAGCAACTACTCATCACAATCCACATATTCTTGTGTGCCATCTTGTTCCACAACTAGACCATGCTGAAACATGGTATTAACAATATTCTCAATCCACATATGGCGCACATAGCTGCTTGTGTAATAATTTACTTCTATAGTTTTGTATAACCTTAATGGTGTACCTTCGATATATTAATGAAAGTTTAGACATTAAAAAAACAGAAAACAAATTTGGATGAAAAAGTGTTACAATTGACCCTGTTATGGTCTCCAACATCACCCTCGTAGACGTCTGCAATTTCAAAAGTTTTTAGTTCATAAGACATAATTATTTGGTAAATAAATACATTAAATCAAATTTACCATTCAATTTAAGGAACAAAAAACTCATTCCAAATCATCGCAACCAGTCCAAAGAGAAAAAGAATAAAATTTTGAATGGAACTCTATGAAAAAATAAAATCGATTATAAAAACATGTTTCAAACAACTGCAAAAAAAAAAAAAAGAGAAACATCGTTAATATAAATGTGTAGGTAATGAAGAGCCAGAGGATATTAATTCCATTTTAAGGTCTATTAAGTTACTTGGATAAATGAAATTATAGTGAAAATGTGCTACCGAAAAGGTTTGTAAATTTATAAAATTTTAAGGCATGAGTGTGAAGACTTATAACTCTTTACAACCGAAAAAACAAGAAAAAAGAAAATTCAAACGATACAGCACACGGGAAAATGCACAAAACAATAGACAATAACAATAAGACACTGGTTTTTTAAAAAAGTTATATCAAAGAGTTGTAAACGAAGAGACACAAACAAAAACTAATATTTATTAAAGACACACGATCTAAAAGACACGAACAAACTTAAAAGAACACACAAAAAGACACTAATTTAAAAAAAGTTATATCAAAGAGTTGTGAACAGAAATCTATATTTATTAAAGGGCACGATATAAAAGGGACAATCATAAAACAAAAAGACATATATTTTTGAGCATTTTCTACAGAATCTATCAATAGAATAATGTAGTCCTTATAAACAAAAAGGTACATTTATCAAAGGACATAAAAAATGCACAAGAAAAAAATGTACAACCGTTAGGAAATTAAAAAAAAACACCAAAGGGCACAAACGAAAAGACACAAAACGAAAAGAAACAAACTGTTTGAGAATCAATAATTGCAGGAATCGTTGTCATAGGAAAATGATGTATACTGAAAAACAAAGTGCTTATTGCTGATTCACATTTTTTTTGCATAAATCATAAGTTAGTTTCATTGTTGTTTTTTGTATTGTATTGAATCAAAATGAAAGAGACACATTTATAATATCTTAAAGGTATGAACGAAAAGACACTTATCAAAGAATTGTCACGAAATGTCACGAACGAAAAGGCACAACACAAGGGACATAACCGTTCGACAATATTTTTTTTAAAAGCCCAATAATCACAAACGAAGAGGCACAAGACAAAAAAAACATAACCGATCATTAGTACCGAAAATAAACACCAAAAAAGAAGAAGCCAAAAGGCATAAACGAAAAGACATCAAACAAAGAGACCCAATTGTTAGAGTACTATTAAAAACCACTAGAAATAGACATAACACTTAAAATCATTTTATGGATTGTTATTATTATTAGATCATCAATAAACTATAGGTGATGCGATTTAATTGCTTTTATTAATAAAATATGTAACAAAGAGACTACCTCCATGTGACATTATCTGAAGAGAAGAGAAGGGTGCTACCTTGGTTATTATGGGCGGTCTGGAATAACATAAATCATGTGCTCTATGCTAACACACATCGAGATTTATCGGTTTTGGTGTAGGAGACTTTTGATCATGCAGAAATTTAGTCCAAAGTGACACATACCGAACAAGTTCAAGGCATGAGTCATAGGACTGTTATATTGGATAACGATTGGTTACCACCATCACAAGGAACATTCAAATGTAACATGAATGTGCATTGGCGAAATGCGAGATGGATGGCAGGGGGAGCATGGCTCGTACGCAATGCAAATTGGATAGTAGTGATGCACGCACGAGATGCTTTCACAAGCTCCTATAACCGGATTACAGCAGATTTGAGAGGTATAGTTTGGGCTCTTCAAAGTTTAAGGGATTTACACTTTCAAGATGTCGTCATATCAGCGGATTGTAGAGATGCCACTGAAGCTAATTAAAAGCCTTTAGATTGGTCTAAATACAGGTCTTTGTTATATAAGATTACAACTTTGATGGAGGCTTTTACGTTGGTAACTTTTGAATTAGTTGCTTCGGCTGCTAATGGGGTGGCAAAAGCGATAGCTAGAAGTGTTACGAGAGAGGGAAGATTACAATCTTAATTAGCTTTGGATGGACGTTCTTGGTTACATGAGCGGAGACAACTAGACGCTAGACGTAGTATCTAGACATCCTTACTTAGGATAGTGATACTTGAGTTTTGTTTAGTGTCTGGTGCATCTTAGGTTTGTGAGATTCTCTGTTTCGAGAGATTTTGTACTATGTTTTTAAGAGATGAATAATAAAAAAAAAAGAGACTACGTACTGTTCTCCAAGCTAATTAAGAACTTGATAGTCCTCATTGTTGAAGAACATATCTTGTACAGAATCACTAACTATGAAACGACGACATCAATGTGAACTCTCTAAAGGTTCCAAATAATAAAGAGAGACATCTTCTTCTTCTTTGTGGCTCATCTTGTAATGACTTTACTTGTTGAAAAGGATCTTGTAAGTTAGTTTATCACTGATTGACGGTTTGGTTATATCTTGAGGGGATATTAAAGGTAGACGGAATTCTAAAGATTTTTTTTTTTTTTTGTCATCATTGGACCACTACTGGCTGGTCCATGCCAAATTCCCACATAATATAGATAGTGGGACTCGATCTCGGGTATGAGGGTGTCTAGTCTCAGTGGACTTACCACCTGCCACTAGACTAAGGTCACTTCACAATTCTAAAGAACTTTAGAATTCATAGGTTCTATTTATTATTAACTAATAAATTCTCGTGGTTTAATTGAAATCAACTCTTATTTATTTGTTTACTTTTAAATTTTATCCAAAAATCCATTATTATCAAAACTTTTGGTTTTCATTGATTATGTAATTCTAATAAAATTCAGGTTATCGAGAAAATATAGATGGGAAAACGGTCGTTTAATTTCCCTACTATTTGATTTGAAGCATTTATTCATCAAGTATTGGCTGCTCACTTATACCCAAAATGATGTTTGACTTTTAAAATAAAAATTCAAATAGTCAACTTTTAATTTTAATAATAAAATATTAATATTTAATGAAATATAACAATTCTTTTAAAAAATAAAATAAATCCAGAAAATAGGAAACAAATCATTAAAAAAGAAAAATTAAAATTTTCTAAAAATAGTAATTAGTAATAAAATTATATCTTCAATATTAAATTTCTAAACAACATTTTTTTAATAATATTAATTTTTAAGTGTAAACTATTTATTAGTGTAAACTTTTTAACCAACGCATTTGGCTCATGTGGCTTAAGCGGGTGTTGTAACACTTGTGCTTCCGAATTCGATTCGCGTTGGCCACCAACCCCTGAAAACACGATTTTAATCTGGATTGGTTGGGGCTCGTGGATTAGTATTGGGCCTAGAAAGTTATTAATCTCTAAAATCTAAACTCTCGAACCTACAATGTAAACCTAATGGATTAAATCCTAAAATCTAACTCTAGAAGGGTTTAACCCTAAAATCTAAAGCCATATAAACCCTAAGCCAATTCTAAACCCGATAATTTTGCTAAACCATAAGCTCTAAAACCTTATACCCTAACAAAACATTCAATTATAATCCAAAATAATTTGGATAAATAAGCGCTTTTAGATAAATAATCATGGAAGCCTCTTAGCCTATTCGTTAAGGGTTTAAAGGCTTCTAAACCAGGTATGGGATTCGAACCCTAGAGATTACAATTTCTTTACAGATTAAGGGATGCATGGGTTCGGGCTTGGACTTGACGAAGATTTGGGCTTGACAAAGATCAAGAGTGATGCATGCAGATTAAGGGAGACATGGGCTTGGGCTTGACGAAAATCCAGATTGATGCAAGCAGATCCGTATCAATGTTGCGGGGAGAGCTGCAGGGTTCATTTAGATTATCAGAAAAAGACAAGAAATAGTAATAGGATTAACTTTCCACATGACAATTTTAGATAAATAATCGAAATAGTCATTTAAACCTAAATCCAAAATATTTGGATAAATAATTCAAAATATTCAATTAATCCAAACTATCTCCTTTAATATTTTTGGAAATTTTTTCGATTATAAAAAATATATTTTGAATATTTATCGCTTAAGAATATATATATATATATATATATATATATGTGAAAATTTATCATTTAGAAAATTAATATTGAAGATATAATTTTTTTTTTATCATAATCCAACTATTATCATTTAATAAAATTTGGAATTTTAAAGATTTTTCAAAGTTTTTGTTTGAAACGTTTATGATTCTTTCTTATTATTTTAGTTATTTGGAATTTTTGAAAAAAGTATTTTTATTTTTTATTACAATAATATTATTTTGATTAAGATGTTATTATTTTATTATGAAAATTATAAGTTGACTTTTTGAGTATTTGATTTATACACATAGTTTCAAATTATGTAAATGCACAACAAATCAGTTATAGTACTTTAGGATCGAATTCACAAAAACCGATAACTATGCAAATTAATTAAAACAAATTAGGTGATTGGTCTGCACCTTGTGCGGGCTAAAAAGGTTTTTATTATAAGTCACACAATTAAAATCAAACATAATTCTATAATATTATGTATTACATCTGGTACTTGTTTTAATTTGTATGATGTACTCTATCAATATCAAGTGTAAATAAAAGTTGTAAAATATTACTGTATGAAATGCACCATAGTGATTATGCTGCTGGAGCTGTGCTAGAACAAACAAAGAACAAGAAACCCCATGCCATCTACTATGCTAGCCGTACATTGGATGATGCTCAAAAGAACTACACCACAACTGAGAAGGAGCTCTTCACCGTGGTTTTTTCTTTTGAGAAGTTCAGACAATACTTGGTGGGATCGGGTGTAATTGTCCATACATACCATTCCGCGCTCAATTACCTCATGAACAAGAAAGACTCAAAGCCACGCTTGCTTCGATGGGTCCTTTTACTTCAAGAACTCGATATTCAAGTGAAGGACAAAAAAGGGATTGAGAAGGACGTTGCTGACGATCTTCTCCAGGCTTAGGATCGATGAGGATGTGCATGTTCAAAATATCTTACCAGAGGAGCACATGAACATAATTTCAGTCATTTTTCAAAAGGACTTAGTCCGGATCGGATCAGTGTCGATCAACACTACCTTGAGTGTCCATCGACACCATGAGTCGGAAACAGGATTTTCAAAGGGTGTCGACCGACACTCACATGAGTGTCGATCGACACCCCGACGAGGCAGACCCACATTTCACTCCTTTCTTCGATTTACACGCTGTAAGTGCCTCATCGTCTCCTTGGTTTTCTGAGATTGCTAACTATCTTGCCGCGGAGAAACCTCCACCAGATTTTCAAGTTATAACAGGAAGAAATTTCTCCATGACATAAGGCACTACTCTTGGGATGAGCCTTACTTGTACCGGCATTGCAAAGATAACATTGTTCGCCGTTGCTTACCTGATGTTGAGATCGACAATGTGCTTTTCCATTGCCATGGTTCAGCTTATGGTTGCCACTTTGCAACCTTCAAGACGGTCTCCAAGGTTGTTCAAGCTGATTTTTTATGGCCTACAATGTTCCGTGATGCTCATGAATTCGTCTCTAAGTGTGATGCTTGCCAACGGAAAGGCAAGATCAGCAAGAGACATGAGACGCCACAGAACTTCATACTTGAGGTGGAGGTATTTGATTGTGGGGGAATTGACTTCATGGGTCTTTTTCCATCTTCCTACAACAACAAATATATCTTGCTTGCGGTGGATTATATGTCTAAATGGGTTGAAGCCATTGGTAATCCTACGAATGACTCCTTGGTGGTTCTTAAAATATTCAAGACTATCATCTTCCCAAGATTTGGAGTACCGAGAGTAGTCATTAGTGATGGTGGTTCACATTTCATCAACAAAGTCTTTGCCAAGCTTCTCAAGCAATATGGTGTTCAACATCGACTTGCTGCTCCTTATCATCCTCAAACTAGTGGACAAGTTGGGGTTTCAAATCGTCAAATCAAGGAGATCTTGGAGAAAACTTGTTGGGAAGACAAGGAAGGATTGGTCTCTTCGGTTGAATGATGCATTATGGGCTTATAGGACAGCCTTCAAGAAACTTCTTGGGACTACACCATTTCATTTGCTTTATGGGAAGGCATGTCATCTTCCGGGAGCTCAAGCACAAGGCTAAATGGGCGATCAAGCATTTCAATTTCAACATCAAACCTGCCGTAGAGAGGATATTGATCCAGCTGAATGAGTTAGACGAAATCAGACATCTCGCTATGCGAACTCAAATATATACAAGGAACGCACCAAGGCTAGACATGATCGCAAGATTCTTCGTTGTATCTTCGAACTAAATGACCAGGTCCTTCTCTACAATTCTCGTTTGAATTTGTTCACAGGAAAGTTGCATTCTCGCTGGTCCGGTCCCTTCAAATTCATGGCCGTGCGACTATATGGTGCTGTGGTACTTGAAATTGCTAAAGGCGAGGAGTTTGTAGTGAACGGTCAACGAATCAAGCATTACCTTGCTCAACACGAAGTCCCTAGCGGAGGTTCCATTCCGTTAGCCGCTCCACCATCAGTCCAAACTCATGCACAAAGTCAAGCTAATGACTATAAATTAAGCGCTTGGTGGGAGGCAACCCACTTGTGAGTTTTCTACTCCTTATACTATTTATGTTAATTATTTTTGGTGTTTTTGAATTTTTCAAAATTATTCGGATTTTCAAACATTTTGATTTTAATTTTATTAAATCGGCTTTGATTTTATACGATTTTTAAAATTATTTTCATAATTTTTCGTATTATATATTGTTTTATACGGTTTTTCTACTATAAAATATAAGAAAACGGGTTATTTCAAAATAAATCGGATTTTGTGGCCAGTGCCATTTTGTGTCGTTCGACCATAGGTTTATGATGCTCGATACCAATGGTGTCGATCGACACCATCATCAGTGTCGATCGACACCCACGCAGGAACTCAGGTACGGTTTCTGCATTTTTGGCCTTTTCGATAAATGCTTCTTTCCTTTCTCTCCTCGAGATTTTACTCACTGGGACAGTGAAGTTCAAATCTAGGGGAGGGAAATACTGATGTATTTTTCTTTGTCTTGGTTTATTTGTTATAATTCTATAAAAATATTTTATCGAGTCGTTTTATCGAGTCAAAATCAGTCCTAAACTATTATATATTGCTTGGTTTATGGGCTTGTATCTTTTCAGCTAAGTGACCATCACTTGTGAAACGAACTCCAGGATAAGACTATTGAAAAATTGAGAGGTCATTTGGTACTTCAAAGACATCCATGATAAGTTACGAAACACCAAACGGTTAGAGCTTATTGCACCTCTTCAACGTGATCAATGCACTAGGATTTGATTCTTCCATTCATGCTTGCCAGATTCAACAAGTTAAAGAAAGCATTGATTACTCTCCCTTTCGAAAATGTGGACTTACCTTTTGAAAAAGTACCCATACTCCGTTTAGTTTATAGTTAAAAAAAACTAAAAAAGAAAGAAAAAAGAAACAGAAAAAAAAATCAGTATGTCATTGTAATTTCTTTATATATAGTATTAGTATTAGTGTTACTCAAGTCTGGGGGAGAGTAGTGAATATTTTTGTTCAAGTGTGGGTTTGTCAGACATTGAATGGGAAGTGAGTCTAGAACTTTCAAGGGCATTGGGATCGGAAGGAGAGACAAGCTATGAAAATGGTATCGGCTACGTAACAAGGCTGTGGGTTTATTTGGATGATAAGGAAGTCTTTGGAGAAGTACAAGGTGGTCAAATTATGGATTAGTCGAGCAAGTGTGTGGATTACTAAGTTGGTTAAGACCATTTCAATCCTCCAAGCAAGGTGAGTTTTATATTTTCAAACCTCTTTCACAGTTTGGTTTATGTTTTGCTTTAGGGCAGGCAAAGGCTAAGTCTGGGGGAGTTGATATATCTCATATTTTACCGGTTTTTATGATTATAGTCTATATTAGTATTATTATAGTCCAAAAGAGTCATTTTAGGTGCATTGATGAGTTTTGAAGCTTCGGAAGGATCTAGAAAATTTATGGAGCAAAATTGGAACAAGCTTGGAGCAGCGAAAAAGAAAACGAAAAAAAATGGAAAATTCAGACGGGAGTGTCGATCGACACCATACGGATATTCAGCCACTTTACATAAATTTCAATACCAAGATTTTTCTCTAATTTTTTATGCTAATTTCTTAAACCTAAAATTCGTCATGAACCTTATAAATAGTTTTCTACAGCCATTGTTTAGGCTCATACAATATTCATATTCTCTTAGAGTTTTGCAAGGGAGAAGATTTCTCTAAACCCTTTTTATTTTCTATTTGAGTATTATTCAGTTTATTGTTCTATTGATTTGCATGATGAATTGCTTAGATATGTCTGAGAAGTTTGTTAGTTAGGTTAAGGGTTCTTAATCTTTGATGATTTTCTGTTACCAATAGTTTAAATTATGTGTCATAGATTTAACTCTTCTCTTAGGTTGTTCTAAATGCTTTGCTTTAAATTGGCCATCTAGAGTATACGATTATAGAGAATTTATTATGCATGAGAGTGCCAATAAATTGCTGGAAAATATTTAAGAGAGCTAGCTATCTTCTCTCAAAGAGATTTGGTGTAGATTTGCTAGTAAACAAATTGAATATGTTGATAATGCTAATATGAATTCATAGGATTTCTCAGCGAGAGTTGGTTGTTCTAGAGTTTAAATTAGGTTATTAGATCTCACTGAGAATTGGATTTGCTAGATATATTGATTCAAGTTCAAGAGTTAAAGGTTTCATAAGTTTTGTATGTAGGGTGTCGATCGACACCACATCAGTGTCGATCGACACAGTCCGTAGCTTTGGTCAGAATTGATTCTTAGTTTAAATTTCCAAGCCTAGCGTTTGTTTAAATTGATAAAAACTTTCCCAAAAAAACCAAAACTTAGTGTCTGTCTACAGTAGAAAATATTAAAACCAATTTCTTTGTATTTATTTAGAATTTATTTAAATTAGTTTGCATATTTATTTCGGTCTTTGTGGAATTCGATCCTTAAATACTATAGTTGATAGTTGTTGTGCACTTGCAGTTAGAAATACATAGGGTAAAATTTTGTGTATCAATCTGTGCGCTTTTTACTTCGCTTCCCCTTGTGCCCCTGTCGGGGCACACAGGCGAAGTAAAAAGCACATCCGCCGATGACATAAAAGAAACACACATACCGATTGCCTAGCTATGCCAAAACTTTTATTAAGAAAAAAAAGTTAATCATACTTTTATCTTTCACAAAATAGAAATGAATATTGAACAATCAATTTTATGGTTGGACCAAAAACATTTATAGACAATGATGATTGGTCTATATGATATACCTCATATTTTACCGGTTTTTACTATAATAAACATATAATTATTTATGTTTTTAGAGTCTATATAGTATTATTAGAATCCAAGAGAGTCATTTTAGGTGCATGAATGTACTTTGGAGCTTAGGAAGGATCTAGAAGATTTTAGGAGNTGTACTTTGGAGCTTAGGAAGGATCTAGAAGATTTTAGGAGCAATTTGGAGCAAAATATGGAAACGAAGAAAAGTGGAAAACAGGGGAGTGTCGATC
>OVAP01003521.1:6413-16463 GCA_900406295.1 Aurinia saxatilis
CCCCCCCCCCCTTTAGGGAAGGGGGCTAGCTGGACGCATCCGAAGATAGGTTGCCTACGTACCCATTGAAGGGATCAAGCCAAGCCCGTAGTTCAAGTTCAGCGCATGAGATGCGAGCTAATATTTTTATTATATATATTTTCTTAGCAAAGAACTATACTAATGATAGTAATTTTTGAGGTGCCGAGCATTCCAGGATCGTGGAATGATCCTTCCGTCCATTGCGATGAGTTCATAGACACCGGGCTTAATGACCTTAGTAACGCGATAAGGGCCTTCCCAATGTGAGCCAAGTTTGCCTGCGTTTGGTTCTGCTGTGTTCTGGAAAACTTTGCGTAAGATGAGCTCACCTTCGTGAAAATGCCGGGGGCGAACATGGGAGTTGTAGTACCGAGCCGCTTTTTGTTGATAACTCTGGAGGTGAACAAGAGCCCGATCTCTGCGCATGTCAAGGAAGTCAAGTCGATCGAGTTGCATAACATTGTTGAGTTCTTTATCTCTCGGAGTGAATTATCGACGAAGTCCACGAAACTCCATGTCTGTGGGAACGACGCATTCAGAACCGTATACGAGGGCGAAGAGAATTTCACCTGTAGGACGCCATGGTGTTGTCCGATGTGACCAAAACACACCATCTAGCTCCTCAGCTCATTTTCCCTTTTTAGCATAAAGTCTTTTCTTTAACCCATCGACGATCATTTTGTTGATTGCTTCGGCCTGGCCGTTACCTTTGTGGGTAGCGTGGGGTGGACTTCGTCAGGTGTATCTTCTATTTCTCGCAAAACCCTTCGAACCTGGCCGAGATAAAGTGCGATCCATTATCGGTAACAATGTCGTAAGAAATCTCATGCCTACAGATGATAAACTTCCAGACAAAGTGCTTCACTTGAGCGTCTTTGATGCTGGCATAGGACTCAGCCTAGACCCACTTTGAAAATTAATCGGTCAGGATGAGGAGGAGTTTCTTAGTTTTAGAATTAGGCATAGGACCGACGATATCCATTAACCAACGCATGAAGGGATAAGGAGGTGAGATCGACAATAGCAGCTCGGCGGGTTGGTGAAGTATCAGAGCATGTCTTTGACATTTTTCACACGTTGCAGCTTATTGTTCGCAGTCTTTGAGCATCGTTGGCCAAAAGAAACCGTGGGTCTTTATTCTTAGTGCTAAACTTCGACCACCAGAGTGATTACGGCAAGATCCAGAGTGTACTTCCTGCATGACACGACGAGCTTCTTCTCCTTCGACGCACCGAAGGAGTGGTCCTAAGGTTGCCCACTTGTAGAGCTGCCCTTAAACGATTGAGTATCTGGCGGCCTGAGCCTTACGTTTGCGAGCTTTCCATCTTTCTGCCGGGGAGACTCCATCCGTGGTAAATTCTTTAAGTCTGGCTATCCAATGAATGTCACACCCATTTCAGTTAGGTCGAGGTTCATTGGGACATGCACAGGTTCATCCTCCTCGGGAGGAGGATTGACTAATGCGATGTGAGAGGTGACCTGTATGCTTGGAGTCTCGATGAGTTCTAGAGGGATGATTCGACGAAAGTTAGAGGCTGAAGCCGAGCCGAGCGCTGCCAGAGTGTCTGCCGAGGAGTTTCAGATCACGGGATTTGGGTGAAGGTGAACTCGTCGAAGTCTGATGTGAGGGTCCGAATGACGTCCAGGTAGGCTTCCTTTCGATCATCACGGGCCGAATAATCTCCATGAAACTGGTTAACGACGAGCTGGAAGTCACAAAAAGCATGAAGTCTTCTGAGTTCTCGAACTTGGAGGCCTCGAAGTTCAGGCGGAAGGATTGCTCGATGAGTTCTCCGTTCGGTGCGATGAGATCGATCCCGATCCCCGAGCCATGCTTGGAAGATGATCCATTAGAATGTAAGGTCCAAGACGGACATCGTTCGTTGGCTTTAGGCTGGTCGATTCACTCCACTGCTACTTAGCCAAGGCCTCGGATGTGGTAGATGCCGAGGGGATACCTAGGTTAGCCACCAAGATGTTTCCTGCCTTGGATACTTGGGACGAATCTGTATATACTTCCTCAGCAAAATCGGTCAAGACGAAGTCGGCGAGAACTTGTCATTTTGCTGCGGTTCGCGGTCGGTACTCAATATCGTTCTCGCTGAGTTCGATTGCCCATTTGGCAAGACGGCCAGACTTACTCAGGCTACGTAGAATTGCGCATAGTGGGTACGCGGTGAGCACCACGATCGTATGGGACTGGAAATAGGGTCTGAGTTTTCGTGCCGAGATGACTATTGCGAGAGCTAGTTTCTCCATCAGCGGGTACATGTCTGAGCGCCAGTTAAGGACTGGCTGACATAGAATACAGCTCGCTATTTGTTACCTTCCTCTCTGATCAAAGCGCTTCTGACGGCGGCTGATGAAACGTCGATGTATAGGAACATAGGTTCGCCATCCACTGGTTTCGACGGGACTGGTGGAGTCTTGAGATATTCCTTCAGCTGCTGGAAGGCGATTTCGCATTGATTAGTCCATACTATCAACTTTGTGTCATAAAAGGGTTTTACAAAAAGGCAGGCACTTATCTGTTGAGCGTGAGATGAACCGGTTGAGAGCTGTTACACGTCCCGTGAGTCGTTGGATATGTTTTACCTTCGTAGGTGATTTCACGGACTCGATGGCCTCGATCTGCTTGGGATTTTCTTCTATCCCACGTTTCGTTACTAGATAGCCGAGGAACTCTCCCGACTCTACCCCGAAACAACCCTTGGTTGGATTGAGCTTCATGCTGTAAGCGTTGAGTTTTTGGAAGCATTCGGCCAGGTGAGTGACGTTGTCTGCGGCCTTCTGACACTTGACTAGCATATCATCAATATAAACTTCCATGGTCTTGCAGAGCTGTTTTGCAAACATCTTGTTGACCAGGCATTGATACATGGCTCCAACGTTCTTAAGTCCTAACAGCATGACTTTGTAACAGTAAGTGCCTCGATCTGTGATGAAAATTGTCTTCTCGCGGTCGTCGGGGTGCATGAAGATCTGATTATAACCTGAGAATGCGTCCATGAAGCTTAGGAGCTCGTTGCCGGCGGTAGCTTCGACGAGTCGATCAATATGAGGAAGCGGGAAACTATCCTTGGGACTCACCTTGTTCAGGTCGGTGAAGTCCACGCATACTCACCACTTTCCGTTCTTCTTTTTGACGACAACCGGGTCAGCCATCCAGTATGGGAATTTGGACTCCATTATGGATCCAATCTTTAGTAGGCGATCGAGTTCGGCGTTGGCCACCGCTGCTCGTTCATCGCCCAGCCTATGCCTTTTCTGCTTGATCAGTTTGAAAGAAGGGTCGATCTTTAATTCGTGACATGCCGTCTCCATGCTTATGCCAGGTATATCTTCGGCCGTCCAGGCAAATGTGCTAACATTTTGCCTGAGTAGTTCGATGATTTTTGACCGAAGTGGCTCCTAGAGTCCGCTTATAATCACTATGCAACGTTCCGGATGTCTATCTTCAAACGACACAAATACTACGGAGTCCCTGCTTGTGAGACTGTCGGGGGACTCCGTTATATGTAATTTCTATAAGACGATCGACAACTGTTTGTTGTCGTCGTGATTTGCCGTGCTCTTTTTCACTTCGTCAACCGGCCTCCGGTCGGTAACCAGTGATCGAAGCTTGTGCTTGGCTAGTAGGCAGCCTCTTGATTCCCGTTGGCTTCCCCGAATTGTCCCAACCCCCATTGGTATTGGGAACTTCACACACAAGTGATATGGAGAGGGGATGGCTTTCATTGCGTTTAGCCATGGTGTACCAAGGATGACATTGTATATGGCGGGGTGGTCAGTGTCATTGTCGTCTCACCTGAGAACGTTTGTCAGGCCTAATGCCTGAACTGGAACTTTGATTGTTCCCAGCGTCATTGTCGTCTCACCTGAGAACCCTATCAATGGCTTCAGAGTAGTGATAACATCAGTGAGAGGGATGTTCATGCGCCAGAGGGTTTCTCGAAATATAACGTTTACTGTGCTTCCTGTGTCGATGAGAGTCCGGAGGACTTCGAAATCATTGATGACGAGTTCGAATACTAGGGGGTCGTTATGAGGGTGAACGATCCCCTTTGCATATCTAGCTTCGAAGGACATGTTGTGGTCTGGGATGTCGTGATCGGCCGTTACTCTGGAAACGGAGTCGCCCTGTCGTTGGAAAGCCTTGATGGATGATACAGTGTCGAAGATATATTGCGATCTTCCCATGATCATATTGATCCGAGGTCGAGGGCCTCGCTGCTGGTCCTCCTCAACGAATCTATCTCGCTTAGCTTGATCATTCGGCTGTGGAGCTGGTCGGACATCATCTCTCTTTGGTCCTGGAAAATCCTTAACGTTGAAATCTCCAAGTTTTCCCTCGGGCAAGCACTTGGCCAGGAGAGTTCCCAGAACCTTGCAGTTTTCTGTGCTATGTCCTTTGTTCTGGTGATGGTCGCAGAAAGCATTTTCGTCGTAAGCATTCTGGAGAAGCCACTGGTTGGAACAACCTCGTCCTCGTTCTCCCGTTCGGCCTCCACCTCGACCTCGAGCTCGGCCGGGGTTCCTCTCATGTGCATCCTCGACGTAGTTACACTCTCATCCTACGGATAGTCAACGAGATAGTTATGAGAACCCCCCTGGGATGATCCTTCGTGGTCGATGTAGTGGTCGGTTGCTGTCTTCGTCCGCGTCGTTTGTTATGGCGCGGTCGATGCCGGTCGGCTCGTCGTTCGTTTTTGTGTTGTTTGGAGGGTTAGCATCTCCTCCTCGTCTGCTATGTATCCAACTTTTCGCTGTAACGCTTCTTGGACGGTGAGAACTGGCCTCTTTTCTAAGGATCGGCGGAGTTTGCCGGTGAATAACAGCGCCCGTTTCAAAGCTTCAAGTGTGGCCTCGTCTCCCATGCCATCAATTTGCATTAGGGTGGACATGAATATGACTATGAAGTCACATAGTGATTCATTCTGTCCTTTCCGGATGTTCCACGAATCTTTTCCATGGCTCGGTCCCGGCCAATATGACATATAGAGCTAGGAACTTGCTATGGAGGGTATCAAAGTTATCTGCCGAGTATGGATCGATTTTGATGAACCATCTGAGTGCTGCTCCATCCTGATGTTCGGCGAAGAGAAGACATAAGCCGATATCTCTCTGCCCTGGTGGGAATTTTGCTCGGTTCATGGCGACATGGAACGCGGCGAGGGTGATTGCTGAAGTGATTGCTGGATATTCACTGCCGTGATTGCTGAAGTGAAGGGTGTTTGTCTTGCCTCCTCTAGCATTCAATCGATCACTGAAGCTGAGGAGGTTGCTCGGTAAACCTGATTTTGGACAGGTTTAAAACCATCTTTGGTCCTTGCGATCATAGCTCTCATCTCTTCGAGCTCCGCACGAAGATCGCGATGCTTGGATTCTTCATAAGGATCCTGGTCGTCATCGGAGACATCCACTCTGTTGACTTCGGCTTCGGGATCAGGGACTTGCTCTTCATTAGGACCGAGGATCATTTCGTCCTCACCTTCCTTCCTAACCTCATCGTCCGTGGTCCTAGTTGTTTCGCGGGTAGTAACTGTCTTGTTAGTCGTTGAAGCCCCTCGCCTCAGTGGAGGAGGAGAAAGACGAGTGGGATCCAGGAAGGTATTGGAAGGTGTCTGGAATCCTTCATAGAAATTGAGCGACTTCGAGCATGTTGAGGTTCTTCGTAGCAGCCTGCTGGGTGGAGATTGTATTCAGCTGGTTAAGGATGTTGAGGTTCGTGGTTTTCTGCCTCGTGGCCCTCTGAGCGAGGTCGGCGAAAGTTGCCGCGACAACTTCTGGATTCACCTCTGTGCGGGTGACCCCTTGATCGTCAATTATGGTTCGCGTGGCGTTGAACGGTGTAGCCGTCTCGGGCTGCTGCTGACCTCCAACTAGGGTCTGTTGCTCATCTGTCATTGTCTATGCTAAGGTTTTGGTTTGTGAGAAACCAAAACCCTATCGGTGCCAAATTGTGTGGGTAAGATCACACAATCACTATTTGTTCGAGTGATTTAAGGAAGGACTCGAGACAAAGAGCTTAGAACAAACACAAAGATTCCAACAAGGGTTGCTTTGTATTGATATGAGTAAAAAAGGTCTTTCTTAGCGTAAGCTTTTAGTGCTCTTAAGCCAGAAAGAGATGATCTAATAAGTTTAACCTAGCCAAGTATTTATACAAGATTCTGCTGACTTAGAAATAAGTTAGTCTTCCTAGATCTTCTCGTATTTCCTTTCTCCTATCTCCTTCCTTTTCCTTCGAGTCGGCTCGCCATTATCCTCTTAGGGTTTTATTCCCGTTTAATCTTATGGGCCTGGATTGACCTCGCACTTAGGCCCAAGTGATGATTAAATAGTGACTTCGCCATTTGTCGTGCATGATGTCTTCGCGCTCATAACGTTTAGTGACCATGAGGTCATATGCGACCGTGAGGTCATATGCGACCTTGCATATAAAATCCCGTATGATGGCGAGGTCGCCATTCCAAGACCTCGCTCTTAAAATGTTCTATAGTTGCGAGGCCTCGTTAAGATGATGTCAGACAATTTCGCGCTCAGGATCAAAGATTACGACGAGGTCATGGTCAAATGTCCTGATCACGGTCATCCGGATCATGCCGAAAGGAAAAATCCGTCAAGTTAACCATCATTGACCTGTGAGGATATTTGACCCCCACAGTTGGGCTGTTTATCATGTCAAGAGTGTTGTTACACTCGTAAGTCGTATGTGTTCGGATGGCTACCTCGTTAAAAACCTTATCAAGAAAAACCATGAACAAGACGTTTTGTGTCTAGCGTTTAAAACCTTTCGCTAACCACAACTCACGTGAGTAGTTATAGTATAGAGTAAGGGTCAATCAACTTGAGAGAACAATTAACGCGATAAGCTCATCAAATTCCTATTAATCTAAAGCAATCAAAGAGTTTGGTTTCCAAATTCAAACTTAAAACATGCATTAACTAAGTCAATTAATAAGCAATGAAAAAAACTAACAATAAAGAGCAAGTAAAAACACTAAAACAAGTTTAAATGGTTTAAGAAATCAAATTAAACAAGCATTGACCAATGAGTAATGGCGATAACGATTAAGGGTAACTAGTAATTGACCTTGTGGGGGTTAGTTTAATAATCAACAAGCATCATCCTAGGCAAAGGACCACCAATCTATATATTAACCCAAATCCCTTTGGTGTTAATCCCTTTGAAAGTGAAAATTTGACTAATTTCCCAATTGACAAATCTATGAAATTCAAGCAAGAAGAATCAAGCCCAATTAACCACTAAGCACCTTGACTCATTTCCCAATGGCCAAGATGACAAATCAAAACATTTGTTCATTCAAGCATTTCATCAAACACCTTTTGGGTGTGAGAAATTACTAACATCAATTCCTAGGTGATCAAAGTAGAAATAACATTGAGCTTACAAGATTGTGTGGGCAGGAATTCACACACAACCAAAAACTTGTCTAACGGATCTTTTAAGGGATCGTCGACTCTCTTAGTATGAACCGCTCAGAAAGTAAAGAGAAAGACAAACAACGAAGCTAGAGAAGTAGGGTCGCTTTATTGATAGCAAATAGAATTCTCGAATACAAGCTGTTAAGACCTAAGCTATTCGAGAGAGAAGAAGATGATCTAAGACCTACGACCTTAGATCCTATATATACTGTAACTAAGCCGCCTTGGGGCTCAAGCTCTCTCGTGGGCCACCTTCCATTTCCCGAAGATTTACTTCCCTTCTTCCAGTCAACTTCTAGATAGTTTCCTTTCTCCTTAGATACACCGATGATTCTCTTCTCGAACCTTCTTGCTTGGCGGCGCTCGGAGCAACATTAGGGCTTTGTCTTGATGGACGGTGGAAATGGGCCCACGGACCCGAGCTGGGCCATTCGGCTAGCTATAAGTATTTCAGGGCCCACGAGATTGTTGAGATAATCTCGTGAGTCAGGTGTGTTCTGCTGATCATCTCGTTAAAAACCTTGGCAAGGAAAACCACTTGGGAGAAACCTTGCCAAGGGAAAAAGAGTATGATCACGGTAGTGAAATGTTCATCGTGGGTCCTTTAGTTCCTAACGGAACTAAGTCATGCAGTTGGACCCACGGGACGCGATGTTGCTAAATGAGCTAAGCTAGCTCGCGGAATGAAATGTCACTGATCTCGCAGGCCATGACCTAGCCCGCGGATGCTCGAGGAGAGTAACATAGCTCGCGGGCCATGAAGGACCTGTCCGTGGGCCATGACCCGGACGTAGCTCGCGGACGAGAATGGTGAGCTCGTCCGTGGGCCATGGCCCAAACATAGCGGGGAGGATGAGACCGGCTGTTTGCGAGCTACGTTGCCGATGGGTCCCACCCGGCCAAAGCTCGCGGGAAGAAACAGGCCTTGGTCGCGTGGGCTTCGCTTCAACCGGGTCCTGCCCGGTCGAAGCTCGCGGGAAGACGCAAGTCATGGTCGCGCGTGCTTCGCTTCAACCGGGTCCCGCCCGGTCGAAGCTCGCGGGAAGAGACAAGCCTTGGTGGCGCGGGCTTCGCTTCGACCGGGTCCCGCCCGGTGGAAGCTCGCGTGAAGAGGCAGGTCATGGTTGCGCGGGCTTCGCTTCGACCGGGTCCCGCCCGGTCGAAGCTCGTGGGAAGAGACAGGCCTTGGTCGCGCGGGCTTTGCTTTGACCGGGTCCCGCCCGGTCGAAGCTCGCGGAAAGAGGCAGGCCTCGGTCGTGCGCGGGCTTCAATCGTGGTACCTGACATAGCTCGCGGACAGGTGTGGAGGGACTTGTCCGTGGGCCGTGATCAGGTCGTAGCTCGCCTAGAGGAACGTCTGGATGACCTGTGGGCCAGACCAGGGCGTAGCTCGCCCGGCTTGTATGGTTGGGAAGTCTGTCGGGATACGTTAACCAGGTACCCACAGGGTAAGCTTGACGGTCCGTTGCATGAGTTTACAGAGGTCCGACCCACGGTGTGGACATATGACCAGCTTGTGGGCCGTAGTAGTGTTTTGCGGCAAACACTGAGCCGTTTCATGTTATCAATCTTCGGGGGTGGAATCTGACCCCCACAGTTAGCCTCCCAAGACTCTATTGCTTTGTTAGCTATGGAGAGTTAGAGCGTAGCCCGAAGACTAAAGATTGATGCATGGTTGCTGATCACGTATCATTCACATGGCATGGTTACTGATGCGTTATCTTTAGACGGGTTGATATTTCAGACGTGGGCCATGCTAGCGTGGTCGACGAGCGGAGATGCAAGGGGATTCTTGTGAACGGATCGGAGAAGAAGAAGCGGGCCATGATCGAAGAGAAGAGATGCAGGAGAACTTGCGTGAAAGAGTTGGCTCGCGCTGGCCATGATGAGCGTTAGGACGAGATCTCCAATGAAGCTCACGGTTTCCACGGCGATGTGATGAAGGCGGGCTACAATCCTGCGGGCTTCGGCTTGATGAATGGGATCCACGCGGGCTTTGATAACCATGGGGGAAGGCCTGTGATCGATGGTCGCGGGCCACGATCGTGTGCGGGTCCCGAGTTGGGTCGTGGGCTTGTTCCATCCGTAAAATTCGCGGGCAAAGGTCTTCGTGGGAACTATGCAAGCTCCGGTGCGGGCTGTGTTTCCTCGATGATGCGGGCTACGTTATCTCGCAGGGGATCCGCGCGGGCTAAGTTTTTGGCGGGTCCCACGCGAGCTTCGGTTCGGCTTACGGAGATCACCGCGTCGCGATGGGCGCGGGCTAAAGGTCTTCATGGGGCCCATGCAAGCTTTGGTGCTTGCTGNCGATGGGCGCGGGCTAAAGGTCTTCATGGGGCCCATGCAAGCTTTGGTGCTTGCTGCATTTTGGTGCAGACTCCATCCTCGGTGGAGCACGCAGTGAGGTTGAAGCTTGCCGGGGAAGGGAGACTTCAAGGTGTGCAGGCTACGACCTTGGGTCCCGGCCTGAAGAAGCTCGCGAGGAAGGAGGCTCCATTCAGTGCACGGGCTACGATCGAGGGTCCCGGATCGGTCAAGTTCGCGGAGAAGGGATCTCAACGCCGTCCGCGAGCTACGACG
>OVAP01003522.1:0-16463 GCA_900406295.1 Aurinia saxatilis
TATATATATATATATATATATATATATATATATATATATATATATATTTTCATCAAATATTTGAAAATTGTATAACAGAACCTAATAAACCAAATCTTGCAAAAAAAAAAAAGAAGTATTTTGAGCATGTATTGAATTAATTTTATTTATCTAAACCTGAAGTCGTACCATTAAACCGGAAAATCTACTACCCAAACCGATCCAAGCCACTCACAAAAGCAGACAAATACACTAAAGAAACACAAAAGATTACATATATGATTGATTCTTAGTAAAATGTTAATTATTCTTCTTGAGCTAAGGAAACTCAGCTAAGTCGGCTGGGAACATCCGGTTTAACATTACCGGTTCTTACCTTACGACTTCCAAACCGACGGATACTGGCTGTACCGGCCAATATTGCCCTATACGCAATAACTCTACCAAACAGATGTTTCCCATTCCAACCATTCGATTTCTCCTCCATGTCATGATTATCACATTCCTTCTCACATTCCAGGTTTATTCCGGTTTTCATGGCTGGCTTTGATTTAAGTAGAAAAGAGAATTTTTTTTTCCATGTACACAAGAAAACTGAGATGAATGCAAAACTCACAAATATATATTTATAGATATACAAAGTAAAAAGGAAAATTGGTCAAGATTTGATTTACCAAAAGAGAAGTAATGTGAAGCTTTGGGTTGAAGAAACTAATTATTTGGTGTATGATCCTGATAGGGTGATAAATCAATACCTTTTGTTCATATTTTTTTCGTACACGTCAAGTTTTTCTTTTTCACCTTTATATATGAACGTAATTCTTATAAATTATCATGAGATTGATGTACACTATCCTAGAATGAAATTATATGAAACAAAATCTGTGATCCAGCCTAATGTAAATTATTGTAGCGATGAATTGCTTCTCTGCTATAAATCAAATCTTTATGGTTCTATATCAATCACTTTTTTTCAAGATAATATACCGGGTTTTAGGCTATATATCCTGTTTTTTGAGTTTAGATTATAACTATTAGAAACGTGAGAATTTGTTGAATGTTTTTTTTTTTCTGGAGATATATCATATATAGTATAATTTACATAAATCTCTACCATCGGAAATATATTAAGTTGTCTCGAATCTCATGTATTCTTATTTGTTTTTGTGATAGAAAATGTATTTACAAAATCTATGCTAAGAAAAATACAGATAAAAATTTATCAAGTTGTTCATTAATAAAAAAAAGGAGGAAAAGCAGGAAAAAAAAGAAAGGTAAAGCATTGCTTGAGACTGAAACAAAACTTATGCTATATCAAAGCGTTTTTTTTTGCCTAAGCCCAAGCCCAAGCCCAATATCAAATTCCTGACTTGACGTACAATATATACTCGCAATCAACTCCAAATACCCTTAATCTCCTACATTTTTTTTCTTCTTCGAATCCTGAAAAAGTAATCAAATTCTCCATATTCGATCAAGCGAGTATGTCTCTTAGACCGAGTGAAAGAACTGATGCTCGAAAGAGTACGTACAAGTCTTCCGTAAACGCCGAGGAAGGTCGTCGGAGGCGTGAGGATAACATGGTGGAGATTCGTAAGAACAAGAGAGAAGAGAACTTACAGAAGAAGCGACGTGAGTTTCTAACTACTTCCATCGAACAACAAGAGCAAGAGGAGGATTTTCTCGAATCTCTTTCTTCCGTAGAGAGAGTATGTGTTTTATTATTATTATTACTAAGTTTGTTAGATTAGGGTTTGGTGTTTGCTTCGTATTAACTAGGGATTTTTTTTGTTTTTTTTTTGTTATTCTAGTTATAGCTTTCTTGTTTGATTCTAATGCAGATTGAGAGTTTAAAGCAGATGGTTACTGGAGTTATGTCAGAGGATAGAGATACACAACTCAAAGCCACAATTTGCATCCGGAAATTGCTTTCAATGGGTTTGTGTTGGTTTATTTTAAGTGTAATTTAATTATATGATTCGTTTTGTTAATATTATTGTAATTGATTATCTTTTGTAGAACACAATCCTCCCATTGATGAAGTTATTCGATCTGGAGTTGTTCCTCGCTTGGTGCAATTTCTTTCTAGTGACTTACCTGTCCTTCAAGTGAGTCTTCTTCTTTTTTTATAATATAGTTCATATATATCATCGTATATCATGTAAATACTAACTTGCTTTTCTTGTTTGTTTTTGCTTTGTATTTACTACAATAGTTTGAGGCAGCTTGGGCACTCACAAATATTGCTTCAGGGACATCTCAAAACACTATGGTCGTTGTCGAAAGCGGGGCACTCACGTTATTCCTCAATCTTCTCAGTTCTAGCAGCGAGGAAATCCGCGAACAGTCTGTTTGGGCATTGGGAAACGTGGCTGGCGACTCACCAAAATGCCGCGATATTGTCCTAAGTCTCGGGGTCATGATGCTTCTTATAGCTCAATTCAACGAGTATTCGGGTGTCAATCTGCTGAGAAATTCGACATGGACATTATCAAACTTGTGCAGAGGGAAACCGCAGCCCGAACTTGCACAGGTACCGTTTCATATAATATAAAACCAGTTTGAAAGTGTGTGTGTGTGTGTGTTTAAAGGATTTTAATAACTATTTTCTTGGTGGAACAGGTTACTCCAGCTTTACCAATTCTTGAGAAACTTTTGCATTCGACCGATAAAGAGGTTCTCACTGATGCCTCTTGGGCTTTGTCGTATCTCACCGATGGTGCCAATGAAAGAATACAAGCTGTTATCGACTGTGGTGCACTCCCTCGCCTCGTTCAACTCTTATCGTAAGTTGATTTTTGTATTTTCAACAGCTAATTATATATCTTATTTTGCGTGTTTTTAACATGATTCTCTCGTCTTCTTAGTCATCCATCGCCCTCAGTTTTGAATCCAGCTCTCCGTACCATTGGTAATATAGTAACCGGAGATGATATACAGACTCAGGTGCCAATATTAATCACAACTCTCTTATATATATATATATATGGCTTTGAAGCTAATTTGAAGTAAATCATATTTGCTTTTTTTTTTTCTGATCTTTTAACAGGCTGTTCTTGATCATAGACCCCTTCCTGGTCTTTTGAACATTTTGTTGAGAAACGATTACAAGAGGAATATCAAGAAGGAGACTCTATGGACTATCTCAAACATTACAGCTGGGAACTCAAGTCAGATTCAAGTGAGTTTACTTACATTTACATAGAATAATGTCCAAAACACAAGTAGTTTTTTCTCCCATTGTTTATCCATTTGTGTTTTTACATGTGCAGGCAGTGATTGAAGTAGGCCTTATGCAGCCTGTGATTTACCTACTTCAAACAGGTGATTCCGTAATAAAAAAAGAAGCTGTCTGGGCTATTTCTCAAGCAACATATGAAGCCACTCCTGACCAAATCAGGTAAACAAGAAACAGAACCTCTGTATCTTAAAAAAAAAAAAAAAAAGGTCAAAAACCTCAAATCTTGAAACTAAAACCCTAAATTCCTTGCAGGTTTCTTGTGGATCAAGGCTGTATCCAACCATTGTGTGATTTCCTCACATTTCATGATCCAAGTATTGTCGAAGCTACGTTGACTGCTCTAGAGAACATTCTCAAGGCAGGCGAAATCGAGAACTATAATCGCTATGCAGAAATGATTGAAGATTCAGGAGGTCTGGATAAGGTGGAGATGCTTCAGAATCATGACAATCAGGACATTTATGAGAAAGCTGTCAAAATCCTTGAATCGTATTGGGGTGAAGAAGAATATGACGAAAATGGTGACGAAGTTGCTCCTGAAAATGTTCAATCTAACGGTTTCCAATTCGGAAACGAAAATGGTAATGCTCCTCCTAATGGTGGATTCAACTTTGGTTGAAAGTTGCTTGTACGTCAAGCTACATGGTTTTAGGTTTTAAGCTTTGGCACAAGTCGATGTCGAACAGTGATTATTTTAATTTTTTTTTTTTGTTGTGGTTTGGGTTACTTAATTTTTTTTTTCTCTTGTAGTGAATTTTTTGTGGAGTTAGTTTTCTGTTCTACTCTAATTATTACTCTTTGTTTTAACAAAAATGTTGGTAACAAAAACCGTAAGCACGAGAATCTAACAACACTCAACAAACTTCTAATTAGAATTAATCGATCTACAACATCTAAAACAAGACCAATAAATTTTAAAATTCAAATCCAAAACGAGATTTGGATAAATCCTTCACTTCTATACCAACTCTCTACAGTTTAATGAGAAAAGATAACTAGAGAGATCTCATTAAACTCATTCAAACTCATTAACACCGGTGTCAAGCTTAATTCCGGTGTTAATGAGTTTGAGTTAGTGCCGCTTGGTTGTTTCTAGCTTAAGACTCTTATCATCATCACCATTGCTGAATCTGTTTCTCTGTCTCTCTATCATACATATATATATATATACACAACATTATTATGGTTGCTTGCAGAATTTGTGCGGCCTTCTATAGTTNCTTCTATAGTTCTATTCCAATGTTGATTACAAATTCACAGATTTCCAATGGTGTGATTGGTCCATTACAAATTCACAAATTTTTGCGCTTTTATGAATACACACAAGGTCGACCTCGGGTCTAAGAAAATTGGTGATAGATTGCCTTTATCACAAGAAAAAAAGGAAAAAGAGTGATAATATTTCTCGATCGTTTTTTAGTGAATTTTTTGTGGAGTTAGTAATCTATTCTACTCTAGGTTTTACTCTTTGTTTTAACAAAAATGTTGGGAACAAAAAAACTTTCAATTACGAATATTTGAAGCAAAACCCCCCAAAAAAAAAATGAAGAAAAAGAAAATTGCAAATAAGTACATTTGAGAATGGGTTATTTTTTGCAATTTCAATACATCAGTGTTAATTTTGCATGAATTTAAGGATTTGAGCCTCTTAATATAGTTTTCCCACTTAATTTGTTTTCTGAATAAAAAGGTGGGACAAATCTGGTGACACCTAGCAGCTTCTAAGCTGTTCTAGTCACACTCCAAATCCGCCACGTTATCGACACGTGTCACCACAAGTCTCACTTCAAAAAGTCTCTCTTCCACCACCTTTGCAAAATAACTCAAAAGACTAAATAATTGCAAAACCTCTACTACTTACCTTTTCTTAATCAGTCTAGAAAATCAGAAAACATTGCGAAGAAGGTTATGATGATGCAATCTCGATTATTAGCGTTTACGTCAGCGGCACGTTTCCGCCTTCGTCCGATCGCTCAAAGGCGATTAGCGTTTGGATCATCGACGTCTGGTCGCACCGCTGATCCAGAGCTTCATGCTGGTAACGATGGAGCTGATCCAGCTATTTATCCGAGGGACCCCGAAGTATGAATTTCACTTTGTTTTGGTAGTCTAGTTTTTTAAATCCAAACAAAAGCTTGATCATTGATTAAAATGCTAAATTTGAGTTTTTAGTCTAAAAAATTTAGATGTACTATAGTCTACAGTTTTCTAAAAAAACATTTTATGTGAATCTGTGATTTTTTTTACTATAGACTAAAGAATAGTTGCCTAACAATATTATGGTGATGTTCTCAGGGAATGGATGATGTAGCCAATCCTAAGACGGCGGCGGAAGAAATCGTCGACGACACACCACGGCCGAGTTTAGAAGAGCAGCCACTTAAACCACCAAAATCGCCACGCGCCACCGCGTATAAACTAGAGAGCACTCCCGTCGGTCACCCATCAGAACCCCATTACCAACAGAAACGAAGAGCAAGCAACACCCCCTCTCCGCCGTCACTCGACTCCGTGAGCTGTGCGGGTTTAGACGGTTCACCGTGGCCGAGAGACGACGGAGAAGCGGAGGAACAAAGGCGGAGACAGGACGAAACAGAGAGCGACAAAGAGTATTACAAACACAACAAAGCTTCACCTCTATCCGAGATCGAGTTCGCAGATACAAGGAAACCTATCACGCAAGCAACCGATGGAACAGCTTACGCGGCGGGAAAAGACGTGATCGGATGGAAGCCGGAGCAGCTCGAGACGGCGGAGGAGACTCTAATGAAAGCAGCAATGATGTTCAAACAAAACGCAGAACGTGGCGATCCTGAAACGTTTCCTCATTCTAGAATCTTGAGAGAAATGAGAGGCGAATGGTTTTAAGTTATGTAATAATAATGGTTACACAAAAAACGTTTATTGTCTTAATAAAAACCCTAGATTCCCGAAACCCTTATGAATCGAATTTGTTCGAGCATTGTGGAATACAGTTATCAACATGGTCCAAAAGATTATTGTTCTATCAATCCAAGCTGTAAAAATTTATTAATTGGTATCAGATTCCAAAGTGTTCTCCTTTTGAAGGTTCTTTATAAAAAAGTCAAGTTCTTTAAAATGTTATAGACTTTCTTCTTCTTTCTTTCACCATTTGCTATACTACTCTTAAACAATGGAGTTACTCTGTTTCTTGACTCTGTTTTTGATATCACAATCTGTTGCATTGAGAGTAACTGAGAAAACAGATTGTGCAATGTGCTTAGAATGTGAGAATCCATGTGAACAACCACCACCTCCGTTACCTTCATCGCCTCCTCCACCGCCGCCGCTTGAAATACTCTGCCCCCCGCCACTTCCACCGCCTCCACCGCCACCGGTAGAGATTTTCTGTCCGCCACCTCCTTCTCCCCCGCCGCCTTCTCCTCCTCCTCCTCCACCTCCTTCGCCACCACCACCGTGTACTCACTGCCCGTTACCACTTCCACCGCCGTTTCCGCCGGTTTGTAATGAATGTGTTCCCAACAAGCCGAAACCACCGATCATTATCACTGCCGCAGAATCGTCCCCGGAGATTTCTGGTTCTTCCAGTTTGATGATTTTTCTCACCTTTCTTGTTATATCTCTGCTTCATCAATAAATCTTTATGTTGTCTCTTTTTTCAATTCCTAGAAGAAGAAATTTGATTTGTGGATCCACCAAACATTTTTACTCACATGTAATGTAACACTTTTCTTTTATGTTCTTCATTTGTGTTTGGTAACACAATTTATTGTGGCTATCTTTTTATATAGTTTTTGAGCAACCCTACCTCTTAGAATCAATCCACAAATTTAGCTTGTATAAAAGTGGGAGATTAATACTATATAGTCATTTAACAGTGAATCGATCCGGTAATATAGCTTGTATAACGTGGGTGGGATTACAATTATAGGGAATACTTAAGATTATTAAGTATGTATAACGTGGAAGACTATATAATATAGGGATATAACTTTGATTTGATCCACTAATCAAGGAAATTAAGGACTATAAGTAGACATACAAAGTAACTAGCATAACACAAAAAACAAAAATAGAAATAATAGTTTCTATAAGCTCTAGTAGCTAATATCCATGGCGATATCACATGTCCAGCCTTTGCTTCTTCTTCTCCTTATATCACTCTTTGCCTTATCTGCTTTGGGCATTCCTTTCCGTAATTGCTCAAGTGAGTATCCACTTGTTAGTGTTAATTTGTGGTAATTAAAATGTTCAAGTAAGTAAAATGTTGGTATCATTCTCTTGTAGCTCTTGTTAAGTATCCTGTTAGGGTGAAAACTGTAAAGATTTCTCCAGATCCGGTTAAACGTAACAATAATGCAAATGTATCTGTAACCGCTATTACAAGTAAGTGAAAACTACTCCCTCTCAGCGTTTGGATTTAATTTTTCTTCTCATTTTGAAGTAAATTTTACCAACATTCATATATACCACATTTGGACAGCCAAAAAAATCTCTGTTGGAGTATCTGTAGTTGTCTACGACATATTAGAAATGCATACACGACGTTACCCCCTTTGTAAAGTAACGAAATGTCCCGTTGCACCTGGACGTTTTGCGCTTAAGTTCTCTAACATATTCTCTAAGCCTAAAACAATTGTAGTAAGTTTTGCTTTTACATTGACACTACAATTTCTTTAGACGATTAATGATCTAACAAGGCCCTCTTTATTGTCTTCTTCTTGTGAATACCTTAGGAGCCTTTTTATATACAAGTGCAAATATACGAGAAGGCCGTGGAAGCGCCATTAATGTGCATCATTATCGATGGTATGCGAGTTTGATGCGGATGGTGTGAAACTATGTCTCTTTTATCATCAGTATCTCTCTCTTGTATGTTATTAAAGCTTGTATCCTAAACTGGTTTCAATTTGTATCGCATCAGTAATGAATCTTAACAAGAACGACTATTTTATATATAGCAAGTAAGAAACTTAATCTGATTACAAACATGAAGCCGAGAAAGAAGAACTTTCATGCCTTGTACCACAACACAATCAAAAGAATCAAATCAAGGGAACTGAAACTGCATAAAGTCTTGCTTCCCAGAAGGAGGGTTGATGTAAACCCAAAGCATAGACACAATAATGGACAACAAACCTGACCACACAAACACAATCGTCGGCACTCTCCCTCTTCTCCCCATCAATCCTTTCGCAAACGGATACAGATGACAAAGCACCCAAAAGCTGAAGAACACTCCTCCTACAAGCTTACTCCACTGCGGAAACGGACTGTACAATGTCCTCGCTACCCCAACCGCAATCGCAATCATGTTCACCATCATGATTGTTAGTGGAGGAACCATCAGAAAGCTCCATTTCACTAAGTAGAGATCCGCAAACTCATCGTCTCCATCTTCTGGTGTAGATGACTTGGAAGTCAAGGTGAATGAGATATCAACACCTGCAATTACCTTGAGAAGTCCTTGAAGAACAGCTGCAGGATGTGCACTCGTTCCACCGATCACCCAAAACTGCTCGTTTCTCCACCATTCATGGAGAGTAATCCCTGACCATTTGATCTCTAGGAGTGATAACATACAGAGAGTGAGTGTGATAGCCAGGAGGAAGATCAAGAACGTTATGTCGAGTGATTGGACTATGAACTGTCCCGAGAAGAGCGAAACTGCAGGGAGAATGCAGTAGACGATGAGGAAGAGAGACGTGAATGGATACATTCCGACATTGAAGTAAGCCACTCTCTGCAAGAACTTCATCCTCCGGGTTGCGAAAATCGCATTGTTTCTTGAGAAAAAGATCTCTACTGATCCTGTTGCCCATCTCAGAACCTGGTGAAGCCTATCAGTAAGATTGATTGGAGCTGTTCCTCGGAAAGCGTCTCTTTTGGTCACGCAATAGATTGATCTCCATCCTCTGTTGTGCATTCGGTAACCAGTGACAACATCTTCAGTTACAGACCCGTAGATCCATCCAACTCTTTTGCCCCATTCTGTTTTGTCTTCATAGAAGCAAGAAATCACACTGATTGCTTCTGCTACTGTGGCTGCATCAAGTGGCTCACGCGGAACAGCAAGTGAACCAGCTGGTCTACTGTTCTTGCCTTTGCCTTGCAAGTCCTGTAAGAGTCTCCCTTGGTATTCAGCAACTGGAATTGAAGCAACGAAAGAGGTTGAGTTACCAAATCTCTTAGGTAGAAGCAGTGATTCGATATCTCCATCATCATTCTCTTCTTCATTGTTGTATTCTCCATTCATAGGCAGAGAGATCTCATCATCTTTCTTTATTGAAGCTTTTGGTTTCCTCAGAGATAGCTTCACCTTCTTTCTTCCAAGCCAGCCATGATGTTCTGTTGCTCTCGGTGGGCTAAACCCGTAAAGAGCTGTTCTGCGGAAGATGCAGCCAGTTCCAACATACATTGGACCTTGAAGTCCATCCAGAGCTCTCATACTGACATCAAAGAAGACAGTGTTGTGATTCGCATAACGATCATTGGGGTCGATACCTTCAAACCTCTGAGGGAATTGAACATAGCAGATTCTATCGCCACCTCGATCAAGCATGAAGCACATTCCTTCCCTCATAGCCTTGGAGTTGTAGATGTAGTGGTCACAATCAAGATTGAGGATGAATGGGCCATTAGACATGATTGCGCTGGTTCTGACTAAGGCATTCATGGCTCCAGCTTTCTTGTTGTGATCATAACCAGGCCTCTTCTCTCTAGACACATAGACTAGCATTGGTAGCCTGATGTCAACTTCTGATGTGTCGATTAAGTTCTCAGAATCTGGTACAGCTCCATAAACTGGCTCTGCATTTGGAGGAGCCAACATTGCCTGCAATGATCCCATGAAAGAATTAAAACACAATTTTAACACAAACCTCATAAAAACATGAAACCATTTAAATAATTTTTAGCAATCTTGACAGAAGTATGTTACCTGGATGATTCCAGCATGATCTCCTCGGGAGTTATCGGTTTCTCCAGAGGACCAAGTCCCTGGCCAGTGAGATCCATCAGACATCCAAGTAGCCTTTGGAACTCTAACAGTTTCTTCATGAAGATTGCTTCCCATCATCATCTCAACCTGTTTCTTCTTCGCCCTTAGCTCTTCGTGCACGTTGTAAGCATCAGACCTCCTCCTTATGGCCTCAGGCAATGAGTTGATTCTCACCTTGAACTCATCATATTCTCTCTTCACCCTCCTTCTTTCCCTCACAAAATCTAGCCTCACTTTGTTCTTGAGAAAGTTACGCTTCTGAGCAAAGTAAGCCTCAGGGTTCCTTGGCTCTATATCATGCTTCCTGCAAAACGGCACCCATGTGCTTGCAAAGCTTGCTGTTTGGGCTAAAGCCTCGAATGTTAGCAGAGATCCTCCATCATCTGATAAGTAGCAAGCAAGTTTCTCCACAGGGTAATCAACGGCTAGGATCGAGAGGATGGTGTTGGCTGTAACCAGAGGCGGTTCTTTCTCAGGGTCTGCTGTTGAGACAAACACATCAATACCAGGAAGATCAGATCTTCCTTTGGGGTTTCTCAGGTTGGGAGATTCAAACCGTTCTTTAAGAACATCTAAGTCAATGTTCCTGTTCACAGGACAAAGCTTTGGAAGCTGGTCTAAAAGCCAAGACAAGGCAAACCAAAGCTCACAGGTTGTTGACATTCCCCACAACCACATTGCCTCTCTGTTAGGATGACGAATCCTCCATGTCAGGAACAAACCAAGAGCCACCAAACGAATCGCAATGAGCAATCTGTTTCATCACACACACAAGAAGACAGCTCAAAACTTTAGCAAATCAAACATAATTGAGCAAGCATCTAAGAGACCATATTACCAAACAAACATACTAAATTAAAAAACATCTAAAAGCTTAAAGCAAAGTCAAATTACCTGTAAGGACTGATAATAGCAGCAGAGACACTAACTTTCCTAGTCAAAGGTTTCTTACACCTCTCACCAAACTCCGGTGGCTGTTCATACCCATTCCCATTACCACCACCCGACCCGATTCCATACCCATCTTTAGGCCAAACAGCATTTCCATACCCATAAGTCCCTTTAGTCTCAAACAACCACCTGGTATGATCAAAATCCCCCGTTTGATTCTGCCCTTTAAACGATTTCACAACCGAAAGCCTCTTATCGAGCTTCGAATCCGCCATCTGAGGAAGCGGTTTCGCTTCATCTTCATCCTCCTCTTCTTCCTCCTCCTCCTCAGTATCATGATCATCATCATTAATATCTTTATAAGGCTCTTTACATCCAGGACATTTCCCTCCACCACTAGTGATACAATCAAAATAACAATCTCTACAGATTCTAAAACCACACTCACATCTCCCATGTACTACTTTCTCATCACATCCTTTTAACCAACAGATCTGACCTGATTTCTTCTCCGGATCAGCTGCTCGATCCATCGAA
Organism: Aurinia saxatilis; assembly: GCA_900406295.1. Classification (NCBI taxonomy): domain Eukaryota; kingdom Viridiplantae; phylum Streptophyta; class Magnoliopsida; order Brassicales; family Brassicaceae; genus Aurinia; species Aurinia saxatilis. Next base: position 11,631 of record OVAP01003522.1, read on the forward strand.
CCGTCGATTACATGTCCACGTGTCACGGACTTGAATCCTCCGGTGAAGATTGTCCCTGAGAGGAAGCTTCTGTTGCCTTTTACCATCTCGTCTTCTTCTTCTTCGCCGAGGTTACTACTGTCTTGTGAAGCGAAGACTGTTTGGTGATCAGGTGTTGGTGGAATCTGAACGGTGTAGCTTAAAACACACTCGGTGGAATTATTCTCAGCCGTTAGATCTTCCACCGACATCGAACAGTATCTTCCTCCTCCGCCGCTGCTGATTGAGCTCCGACGTGGACCTCTTGAGTTTAGAGGAGAGTTCTGGTTCATGTTGGAGATGGAAGCGCGTGGGATTGGACTTGTTAAACCGAGACTTCTGTCGCCGGAGCCTTTACATGGCGTCACCGTAATTGTCACCGGAGATGGTGACGCAGAAGCTGATTTCACCATTTTCTTAGAGAAATAAAATATTCAAAAGAGAGAATTACTCAGAGATTTAGGAGAAGAAGCTGAAGCTTAGTTTCGAAGCAGAGCATATTTTGAATTTCGAAAATCTTGAGAGCGAGAGATATAAAGAAGACAGAGGTTTCTATAAACGGTCGAGAGATCTGAACCGTTGGTTTTGTATCACGTTGAGCTTGTGAGATCGGACGGTGATGAGGATATCTGAACGGTAAGTTTTGAAAGATCCTGTGTGGGTCCTAGCATGCATGATCTTTTTATATTAAAGAGAAAAAAGTCAAAGAAACGGGGAAAAGAAATGTTTTTATTTCTCTCTTTTTGTAACGGTCAAATAATTTATAATATATATGCTTTTACGTCCCCATGTGATTTCATAATTTTGAACTCATTGGTTACACAACTTTGTATCTTGAGTATATAATCATCCCTTGAGTATATAATCAACCCTTGATATATAATGGTAATTACTAATTACTAATTACTCGTATTATGATACCACTCGAGTAGATAATTATGCTTGTCCTATAACATAACATATTGTAGATTGTGGGGCAAAAACACTCTTGGTAAAGAAGGGCATCAGAAGATTTAAAATTCATACTATATTTAATGTTCATATTTATTAGATTGATTACGCAGTTTTTAATGTTTATCATTACTCATTAGTCATTACTGTTTTTATCAGTAAATTCAAAATATCACTCTATGATATTTTTAAAAATCAAGAGAAATTATTGTCAGACAAAGACAAACAAGATTAACGAGTTTAATCAGTTTCATAATCGCGACCGGACCTAATGTTAATTTTTTTTACCTCTGCTTACATTACATACTACAGACAGATACTGAGTGTCTATATTCACTACACATACTGTAATTACAAAAATGACACGATACGACACGTCATTTACATGAGGATCCTATTCTTCTTTCTTCTCCATCTCTTCCACTGTTTTGTATGCTGATACAAAAAACGAGCTCTGATTTTTCCTCAAGAACCTGCGTATTAATATTACCTTCTTTCTTCAGTACTTGTAAAATGCGAAAGGAGCACAGCCCTAAAGTTTGAAATAAGAAATTAAGTAAGAGAGAGCAAAAATATACCTGAGAATATCAACAAAATTGTCCTGCAATTCCTTCAGTGTCTCTTCTGCCATCTTCACATGGATTAGCAACTCTGGCAATTTCACTGCAAAACTCAATCATTAGAATTTGACAAGACAAGACAAGGAGCAAGACAAGAACATAAGACGGTGTTTGGTTTACAATGAATGGAAAAAAAGAAGATTACGGTCTTACCAAAGAGGCGTAACAAATGTTCTGCTCCATATACAGTTGAGGGAGAAACATCCGCTGTTACGGCTTCCTCATATTGTTTCCGTTCATTGTTGTAAAGCAACATAACCGGTAAAGCACTGTCAAAGTAGCAACGCAAACCTTTCAGAATTTCCTCCACTGAATCAGTTACCCTACCAATGAAAGAAAAGAAATTAATATTACATCACTGGCCTGGAATACATCAACTAAATGCTTGCCACTATTGATGGAAATTAACAAATGACATTAGCAATAGGCTACAAAGAGGTTACCCGCCATGTTTCTTCGTCTTGTTGTCAATGTATTTCTTTAAGATCTCCTCCACATTTGGAGAGCGAGGAAGTTCCACAAGCTGTTCACACAATACCCAAAATGACTATGAGAAAACCATGACATTTACAACAAACAACATATCATGCGGTTGCAGTAAGTAATGTTTTTTCACTGACAAAACAAAGTATTTAAAGACTACAGCCAATTGCAATATAATTACAGCGAAGACCATTCTAGAACTGAAGAGAAGAAAGAAACTAAGAAAATGTTGAGTGTTCTTTATTAACATAACAGCACATTAATAAGAATACCTTCTGCATCTGAGTAACAAATTCACAGTCGTCAATAAGCTGCTTCCTTAACGCTGGTGGGATATTGAAAGTTAAAAGGTTCTCGGAAGGAACCACATTCTTCTCCTGCATTCATCAAATATTATGACTAGTGTCAAACTCCCCGGATCACAAAACGCATTGATAAACCTGGATATTAGAAAACTGAAGGATTAAGCAAGCAAACCCACCGATGGAGAGATTGCCGTATCAACAGAACCTTGCTTCCGCTTTCTTCCTCTGGCAACTGCAAAAGTTAAGACAATGTTGAACAAACTATATGCTGAGGTAACTATTCATGTGTGCCAGATTCTGATAAATGCAATTGTCGAAGACTAAACTTGGCCTCATTACAACATAATTGACACATAAACACTGAATGATGCATATGATTATCCACAAAACAGAAACCAAATATCCACAAAAAGAAGCAAGAACTTCACCGAGAAAATAAATATATGCAAAGCAAATAGAGAAGAAAACAAGAAAAGAATACTGACCATTAGGTGTTCTGGGTTTCATCTTTGATACTCTCCAAGCCATAGCACTCTTTACTCCTTGCTTCAACCCAAATTCCCGCTGTTTCTCAACATTCTCCTCCGTATGTTTTAACAGACAATCTAGACCGATCCATTCGTCCCAACTGCAGAAACAACAATAGACAAACTCTCAGTGTATAGATAGATACAGTCGTCAAACCTCGAAATTAACGATGCATTAGAAAGAGAAAGTGAGATCTCGACAAAACTCAATTCGATAATCACTAAATCACCATCTGAATTCCCTTACAGATAGATCATACGTATAATTTACCAACGCTGGAATGAATTTAGACCAATGACGCAAAAAGAAGCCGATAAGTATATTGGAGGAAGCTATACTAACCTCTTGTTCCAACCCTGCCAAAAGAAATAATTTACATTGTTAACACAACGATATATAGAAAACAAATAACTATTTGACTAGTTGCATTTTCTTTTTGTGTGTTGTTTATATCTTTTACCATATACAAACTAGTAGATGTCTTTCTTTATTCGTTCATAAGCGTTACCATGTTGTCGGTATTGTCTTTTTCAATTGGTAACATAGCAGAATGGCGGAATAATCCATTCGTCAATTAGGGTGATCAAACGGGAAATAAATGCAATTTGAATAGCAAAGTGCATAACAGTTTACTTCCTTTATTAACTGCCTATTAATCTTGCGTGATCGTGGAACATTTTTCCACCCTAAAACCTGCGGAATTGCACAGAATACAATTCCGCAATTCTGCTATTGTGCCAATGTTACCATTCAACACGGATGTTACCAAAACGATTTTCTATGCTCAAGATACATACAATAAACATCGTGATTCAGGGACTTAACATTTTGATTCTGAAAAACAATATTCAAAATAATAAACTTACAATGTAATGCACCAAATATTTCCATTCATTGACTTGATACTCCACTTTAAGAACCTGAGATCAGAAAAAGGAAACTAAAAAAATCACACTTACGCACCAAAAAACACAAGCCGATAACAACACTCTAAAAGCACAAGCACAAGAGAGTTAATATCACTGTCTGACGAATTACACAGAAGGCTTTTTCAAATTACCTTGGCTTCGTAGAAACAATCACTGTGTTTGGCTAAAACTCTTTCTCCTTCTTCGAATTGGCTCGCCTCCTGAGGAGGAGGAGGAGGAGGAGGTAGATCGTCTCCGTCGAGATCGGTGTTGGACTCTGTATCGGAGCCAGAGTCACGTCGTGTGTCTCCGACGAAATCGTTCTTAGGTTCCATCTCGGTGGCGGAACTCTCGTTCGCGGCGGCGCTAGGGCTTCCCATCATCGGAACAGAAGATATGGAGAGTAGAAAAACTAAGAGTGAGGAGAGTTTTTAGGGATTGGAAATGGCGGCTTAAGTAAATGTGACAAGGTGAAGAGGCAGAGCAGAACAATCTCACATTTGTCCGAATCTCATACGGGAGGGGCTTTTGTCGAAATTTATCGGGAATGTTTGGGATTTTTCTATTGACGGGGAACAAAGCGAATTTTACAGAATCTCGAAATGTTACTCTATTTACGAATATGGGCTTCTATATATAGGCCTTTAAGCCCATTTAAAATCTTTCTCTTCTTTCCAGCCTATATGTTGTAGTATTTAATTAGCAAATTACAGTTCTCAACAAATACTCAAATACAACTATAATGTCTTAAGAAATTATTAAAACATTGTGATAGCTATTACGTTAGATTGTCGACATCTATGTCAAGAAAGACTGATAATTTAGTGAATTTACGATACTAAATTCATATATAAATCTGTCGGAGGTATTCCCAAATAACATAAATCCATAATATAGGGGATGGACATTCCCAATTTACAAAATTTAAGGTTCCTAAAAAACAAAGTTTTTAATCGTTATTATGTTGTCTTTTTTTTATTGGTAACATGGAAGAATAATAAAATGATTCATTTCGCCTAT
>OVAP01003523.1:0-16459 GCA_900406295.1 Aurinia saxatilis
TTTCTAGCTTTGCTTGAGTAAATTTAGTTGAAAGCATGTTAACCATTTCAGGATTATAGGTAACATGCTTTGAGCAGAATATAGCTTTGAGCAGTCTTTTTACCTGCTTCTCAATATATTAACTCAAGGTACGAGCAGTCTCAAGGTACGAGTTAACATGCTTTGAGCAGTCGTTATATAGCTTTGAGCAGTCTTTGAGCAGAATATGGCTTCTCAATATATCAACTCAAGGTACAAGTTAACATGCTTTGAGCAGTCTTTTTACCATCGGATGATGGCTTCTCAGTGTTCTGTATAGCGTGTATTCTGCAACTTGAGTTGATATATTCACTAAAATTCCAACCACTAANTGACTTCCCTTGATAGTGGAATCAGAATGAGTTGCGTGTTATAACGTGTATACTGCAACTTGAGTTGATATATTCAATAAAATCCCAACCACTAACTCAGCCTTTTCGTCCATCATAAATTCCCATCAGATGTCTAAGCTATGTATTGCAGTTGTCAGTCATCTCTTTACTCGAGCTTCTCACAATTGTTGTGAGTCTCCAAAGATCATCTCAAAATTCTCAATCTTAGGATGGTATTGGCAACTTCTTTCGTTTAATCTCATTCTTCAGTGTCTCTGTATTCAAATGTCCACCCGTAAAAGTTAATATTGCGTTTATGATTCTGTGAGATTAACTTGAAGTCGTTTTTGCAGAGTGTTGAAAGCAAGCCTACATCAGTTGGTCCATGGGGAGGCCAAAGTGGTCATGTCTGGAATGATGGAATCTACACCACAGTAAGGCAAATCATTATAGCCCATGGTTCTGGTATAGACTCCATCCAAGTTGAGTATGAAAAGAACGGTAGCTCGGTTTGGTCTGAGAAGCGTGGAGGAAAGGGAGGCACAAAGTTTGATAAGGTAAGGCAAAGAGACTCTTAATCCTGAAATCCTCTTTGTTTTCAGAAATTGATCACCATTCTATTGTTGTTTAGGTCAAACTTGATTATCCACATGAGTATCTAACTTCAATACATGGAACCTATGGTAGCTTTGACGTGTGGGGAAATCTGTGTGTCCGGTCTCTTACTTTCGAGAGTAACCGCAAAAACTATGGACCATTTGGTGTTGAGTCAGGTACATATTTTTCATTGCCAAAATCAGAGTCAAAGATTGTTGGGTTCCATGGGAAAGCTGGATGGTATTTGGATGCTATTGGTGTTCACCTTCTACCAGTTCATAAAGAGAATAATCCGTCGTCGAAAATTGTTTTGCATTCACATCAAAATATCACTCAAGGTGATAAGAAACTTGAGTACTCAGTGATTCAAGGAAGTGTAGGCCAAAGCTTTGATATAGTTGTTGCCCTCAAGCAGCGAGATTCACATTTACCTTCTTCTGAGTCCCGAGATCACGCAGGTGCTGAGGTCGCTAAACATAAGGTAATCTAAAGAAATTTTTAACATATCAGAATTGTACATTCAAAAAACACGCAGCAGTTTAACATATCAGAATTGTTTTTATCAGCTGGTGACAGATACTGAGAAGTCACAGCCAAAAGCTGCAGGTGGTGCAAAAACATATGGACCATGGGGTGGAACTGGCGGTATCATGTTTGACGATGGGATTTATACCGGTATTAGACAAATCAATTTGTCACGCAATGTCGGGATTGTGTCAATGAAGGTCTGTTATGATTTTAGAGGACAAGCTGTGTGGGGAAGCAAGCATGGTGGTATGGGAGGATTCAGACATGATAAGGTGTGTGAATTTGAAACGTCTTTCTTGTTTGTTTAAGCTAAATACAGTCATAAGTCTCTCTGTTTAATTGATTTGAACCTAATTTGCAGATTATATTTGATTACCCATCAGAGGTTTTAACACATGTAACGGGGACATATGGACCGTTGATGTATATGGGACCTAATGTTGTAAAGTCATTGACGTTCCACACCAACAGAGGAAAGCATGGACCTTATGGGGAAGAACAAGGACCTTCTTTTACCCATAAAACCGACGAGGGGAAAGTAGTTGGATTCCTTGGAAGAGAGGGTTTGTTTCTTGATTCCATTGGTGTTCATGTGATGGAATGCAAAATAAACTCGCTTAAGCCATCATCGCCATACAATGCAATTGTTCCTTATAACAACTCTGGTGTTACCCAAATCGAAAATTCCCCCTGGGCTAATAAGCTAGTCCTTGCAGCAAACGGCCATGGCGAAGAGGTAACTTTTAACCCATCACCATAGGTCCATATATCGTTTGTTTTAGACGTCTTAGGTTTAAATATCAGTTATTTTTTGTTTTCTTATTTGGTGTGTAGTAGGATTCAGTTTTTCGGATATCTAAAGAGTAAACCATTTTTTATCAACTTAAGAGTTATTTGACTTATGGATCTGTTTATTTAGTTAAGCTCTGTTTATCCGTAGTGAACATTCTATTGGCAGCTTACTCAATACAAGCACGATTTTGTCGGGGTTAAATCATTTTCACAGGTTGACCGTGGGTTCGTCAAAGAACCAACACCTAGAGGGCCTGGACCTTGGGGAGGCGATGGAGGCAAACCATGGGATGATGGAGTCTTTTCAGGTATCAAGCAGATATTTGTAACAAGAGGAAATGATGCTATCGCTTCAATACAAGTCGAGTACGATAGAAATGGACAATCTGTTTGGTCCATCAAACATGGTGGTGATAACAATGGAGTTGCTACACACAGGGTTATAAACAGTCAAGACTCTTTCATGTTTGTTTTCTCATTTCTGTTTTGATGCATCACCCATTCCTAATCTCTTGCAGATTAAACTTGAGTACCCGAATGAGATGCTCACTTGCATTTCAGGGTATTGCGGACCTCTGAGCAACTCAGACCATACTCATGTTATCAAGTCTCTGAGTTTTTACACAAGCCGCGGTAAGTACGGTCCTTACGGAGAAGAAACTGGGACGTTTTTCACTTCCACTACAACAGAAGGAAAAGTTTTGGGGTTCCATGGAAGGAGTGGCTCTTACTTGAACGCAATTGGAGTTCATATGCAGCATTGGCTTGGCAACAGTAAGCCTTATTTCAACAAGTCTTGTTTCAAGCTTTTCTGAAAATCTCTGATGCACTAAAGGAGATACCATCTGACTTCATATGGTTATGAACTGATGCTTTCAATTTATCAATTGAGTCGCAAAGCAATAAAGGGTGCTTAAACGCTATAAATTTCTATTCACAGAATAATTAAGAAACATGAGTGTACAATCAAATAAGCAACAAGGATTTTTCCTTGCTTAATTATGTTTAATGATTCGAGTTTGTTGTTCGTGAGTGAATTTTTGCGTGTTGCAACACTTCTCTGAGCACCGAAGCTATTCGATGAGACATATGATGTTCCAAAAACATCTCTTTTACCCTCTCATACCCTTTCTTCCCCATCCTCGTCCTCATCTCCATATTTGTCGCCAGCTTCACAATGTTTTGTGCAAGAGGTAACACGCCATTTTTACCGGTATTGTGTAACAGACCAGTTGTTTTGTTCACTACAATCTCCATTGTGCCTCCTGCTGCAGTACCAAGTACAGGAAGCTTAAAGGCCATGGCTTCGATAGTTATTCTCCCGAAGCATTCTCCTCTAGCTTGGGAGTTTTGGACAAGAACGTCAATGGCTGCTAGATATGGTGCTACTTTCATTGTTTTGTTGACAAAGTGAACAATTTTCTGAAGCTTCTTCTCTCTGACAAAGTTGCGTAGCTCAGTCTCGAATTTGGTCTGTGCGCTCATGTCGCTTCCTACTACCACTGCATGCATTGTTTGTACCTGAAGCTTTTTCTCTTTGATAATTTGGAGACTTTCATAGAAGGCTCGGAGGAATAAGTCCTGGCCTTTTCCTCGAGATACACCTGCAATAAGAGAAGCACAAGTCAAAAGAAAATTAAGTAAGTTATTGGTCTTCTGAAGATTATGGTTCTTTACAGAGTCTGTGGAGCAAATAGACTGTAATCGACGACTTACTATTGATAATGCCAAATAATATGTCATCATTCTGCACTCCAAGAGATTCTCGAACTTGCTCACGGAGAGTCCCCTTGGAAAAACTATCTTCAGCTACTTCCATCAACTCCTTGCTATTCCCTAGGTGCACGACATAAGTTTTAGGCATTTTAATCCTGTGTTACAACAGTAAACACTGTTACGCTTCTGACATTAGCATTAAAAACCGAGATCCGAACAGAAACGTGGCAAGACTCTACTCAGTTAGCAGTAAAAGTAATATAGAAGAAGTAAGAGAGTAAAGAGACCCTAAGCGATCATGAGTTCTGTTCTTCCAGTATTCAGCTGTCGCATGCGAATCAATCATTGCTCCAGCAACAAACGGTAGGTGCTTCACTAAATCCGGTTTGAAATAATGTCCTCTCATCTCATGAATCCACCACAGGATTTTAGGAAGAACTTTAGGAACATTATCCTTGAGAACCGCATCAAGCCATTTCCCAGCAACAGCAGTATTCAAAACAACCAAATCGGACTCGAGAGCTACATCTACAGCTTTCTGACTCTTAGCTGAAACAACCTAAACGATGCAAAAGAGTGATTATGAACTAAAACACTGCAAAATTCATCAGAAGCTAAAATGGTAATTTCTAAAACCTGCACTCCACGATCCAACATCCTCCGTTCCAAAACCTTGACAACTTCATCCTCCACAACAGGTTTCTGATTCGTGATCCAAACAACTTCAGCATCAACTCCTCTCAACAAAAACGCTAATTCCATTAACAGTAAAGGTCCACCTAAAATCACACACAAACACTAACTTACATCAATCTCAAAATTTTCCCTAAGAAGGAAAGATTATCATCATCATTACCTGAGAGCGAGAGTTCGTGAGAGACGAGCAAAACGAGCTTCGATTTCATGAACTCGAGAGGATTATTATTCATCTTCTTCACGTCACTACTACTCTCTTCCTCTTCCTCTTCCACAACGATTCGTCCGCATAGCTTTCCACTAACACTACAGGAATCGAAAGTGGATCTCACGAGAATCATTCCGATTGTTGATACTGATAATACCAACAGAATCATCAGAAGCCATCTCTTCTTCTGCACTGTTGCTAACACACTCGTTGATGATGACTTCACCATCCTAGGGTTTCTATATTCATCGATCTCTTCTCCCAAGAGTGGAATTTGGAGGAAGAAGATGGATCAGTGTCAGATTCAGTGGACTCTTTGCAGAACTTGGCAATTCACGCCGTTCTTTGAGTATCTAAAAGGGACTGCTTCCCGTTTTAATTTAGCGGGCTTACGGATTTGTCTCGTTCAACACTAAAATGGGCTTAAAAGGCCTATTTGCTGAAACTAAACTCGTCCACTGAACCGAGTTACAGTCAATTCGGTCTGATTTATATGTGGTAAATTTTGCTTAAAGCTTCTAATAATTATTCGCACCAGGCTACAGAGTATGCACTGTTAAAATTTAGCTCACAACTTTAACTTTTAAGGGTAAGCTTCTGTTTAGTTTTGCTTATACGATTTTGGTTTGGTTCTCTGTTTGATATTTGGTATTGGAGAAGCATAATGATTGATTATGTAATTGACTATTTCCAACCATTTCGATCTATGGAACACAAATTTTACGACACATGAAGACATTCTGTGCTGTTGGTCCTTGGTCTTGGTGGAATGATCCAACAAGGTATGTGGCAATAAATACATTTGCTTTTCGTTACACGACCATAACTTGTGGCTATTGATTATAAAGCTTTTGGATATCCATGTGATTAATATATCTTTGACAATTGGCAAGGAAAATTAGACTATAGGTTTTTTCTCCAAAACCAACCTGTTAATGATCTAATCGCATCACATTCATAAGTCTAATAGAGACGTTCTGGAAAACATATACATATCAAACAATGAAAATTATAGTTTTTTTTTTTTAATGACATTATTGTTTTTGGAATCAAGTCTCCTTTCTTATTAATATAAAAGTTAGACAAACAATTTAGTATGTCGTGGTTCAGTGACAAATAGAAAAGGTCTTCGTCTTTTTAGTCATATTATTTCTTCATTTAAATTTTTAATGGTGACAAATGGAATTTTTTTTTTTTTTGTCAACAACAATAATATGCTCTAAGCTGGGCTCGAACCCAGGCGGTGACACAGTGACAGCACTATCACAAACCACTAGGCTACAAGTCCTGGTCAGTGACAAATGGAATTAAATCGCAAAATAAAATATGAAGTGGTTGACACGGTAAAAACATATAGTGAAATAAATATAGTTCATGTATAACAGTAAAAAATATAGTATAGAATGATGATACCGTGAATAGTGATCATATTGCACTATTATTCTAACTACACCATATGATTAAATCATTATTCGTAGACAAAAAAAAAAAACAAAACAAAAATCACCTTTCATATTTAAACATCACCCATTCAATGTTCTTCTTAAATTAGTTTTTTTTTAATATAAACTCATCATAACTATCTTACGTTTTTACAAAATCGTAATCATAACATTAAAAAACAATTAAGTAATCAAGTGTTTAGAATTTCATTAACATTTAATCCATCTCTCTCACCATCTAACTACCTGTAGTTTATTTTTAATGTTCACCATAATTTAACATCCACGTGGGAACAAAGTCAATATAATCCATCATCTCTCAAAGACCCAAAACATATGAATAATTTTTCCAACACAATGGCTATATCCAAATTATTTTGTGTCGGCTGCTTGATATCCAATCTCCAACAAACCAAAACGGATATTAAAGCATCTTAATCTTAATAATGACAAGTTTAATATTTTCTGTTGACATACAAAAATTAATATTTAGTTCAAAAATATAAATCGGAGTAAAAGTATACATATACTTGCATATGATGCTTTAAGAAAGAACTAGTACATGGCACATGTATATGAGATTCTTTTTTAAAAAAGTGTATCATATAACAAACTAATTTATATATGAATAAAATGTTTAAAATTAAAAAAAATATGAAAAGACAATAACTTAGAAAAATTGGGTATAACAGAAGAGCAAGGAGGGAGTCACCAACTAGTTGTTAAGTCATTTAATCCCTCAATTAAGCAATTGAACAGACACACACACCAACCTTTGTTTTATCTTCTTCCTTAAACCAGCTTCTCAATGGCCCTTTCGTAGTTATGTATTTCTACGTATTTGTTGGAGTTTAATTTCCGCTACCATGTATAACTGTATACCCGTTTTATATCAAAGATTTTTTAAAACACATGTCCAAAATATTTAAGAAAACTACAAAGCAGTCAAAAAGCCTAATAAATTAAGAACTTTACATTACGACGCAGACAATCTAACCCCTTGGTAACTTGTAACTAAGAACATATATTTTTATACCAAATGCTAGTAGGTAGGTTTTTACACAAATAATAATAATAATAATAATAATAATAATAATAATAATAATAATAATAATAATAATAATATTAATAATAATAATAATAATGATAAGATAGTAGATTAATGGTGTCCGATTAAGAAAAAGTTATCTATGTAAAGCTACGATCGATCGATTTCTCTTAACATAGTTAAATAACAAAAGTTCAAAATAATGTCATGTTCTATATCAATTACATAAAAATCTACATACCTTTAATTTAGGACTAATTTTGTAGAGTAAATACAGTCGCATAAAATATATTATTGAGTTTTCTAATGAGTGTAAAACATAATATCATATCGGTTGAATGTGAACCACTAATCCAATACCATTTTATATACATTCAATTTTCGATTAATGTCAAATACCTGATCTTAGACCAATTGTCATGCTGTTATATTTGTATGTGCTATGTGTAAATCCGACCACACATGCTTAAATAATTGTTATGTATGCACAATTCCTTTTAACGAGTCTAAAACACAACATCATATCGGTTGAGTACAAATCAATAACCCATTACCATTTTACACACATTCAAGTTTCCATTCATGCCAAATACTTGCTCTTAGGCTAATTGTCATGCTGTTAATTTTTTGTCTGCGCTATGTCAGACCACACATGCTTAAATAATTGTTATGTATGCACAATTCCTTTTACGATCATGACCAACGGTTAAAAAAATGAGTTTCATCTGAATTTTAGTTTAAAATAATTTTTGACTCCATTTTGTATGGGTTTATTTTTATTGCCAAAACCACCCAAGTCAGTTCAGTTTAGAATTGATCATTTGATTTACCAAGTCTTTTAAACATTCACATTTCCGTAGCTAAAATCTCATATTAATAATTGATCAAATCACCCATATTTTATTTTTATTTTTTATCATCACGATGTTAAATTAGTTATAGTACAAAAAACTTATGGACAAAGCGAGTAAGTGAATATCGTTCGGACAGTCATTGTTTTATTACCCTTTTGTATTAGTATATATACAACCCTTTATATGAATATCATCTGGAGCGTCATTTTGAATTAGTTAATCTCTTCTTTAAACAATCGTTTAGTAATATTATTGTCCTTATCAAACAAAAAAAACTTGTGATTTTTATGTTCTCACGTGTTCCACTACGGATGGCTGGCACGCCAAAAATTCATTTTTATAATTTAAATTCGACGCTAAGATACAGAAGCTTCTACCGGAGAAATAAATATTAAAAATTATAGGTACCGGTTGTCAAAACTTTCCGGTAGTGTCATTATTTTATTGCTGATATTGTATATGATAATTATAATTTTATAAAATTGGGTTGGTGTCTAATGTCCCAATGATAAGATGAGTTGGTTTTTTGTTCTTGTGGAGTGTAAACAAAAAAATGTTGTTTTATTTTAGGATTTGCAATTATTAATCTTCTCTATCTCTCGGGATTGAGGTCTCAAAATCCTTTATTTTGTCTTCCCACACTGTTCCAAAAACTTTTTCTCCTTTGTGTTTGTTTCCTGATTCAGCCTCATCCACACCCACACTACTCACAAAATAATCTCTCTGAAGGTAGTTCTTGGTTCTCGATTCTTGATTTTTGATTCTTGATCTGTACTGTGTTTCTTTTTGTTTTTAGAAAAAGCTTTTTATTTTTAGCACTTCCTTTTTGGAAATTCTCGTATGGAAGATGAAATCATAAAAGAAAACACTTTACTTCTCTCTCTCTGTAATAATTGACCTTCTCTTCCTCTGCTGCTTTTTGAGTCACTAGCTAAGGTTGAACTAAAAAAAACTTGTTTGCTCTGCATTTTTTTTTTTTCATTTTCAACTCTTGAATTAGGGTTCACTTTTTTCCAAAATTCAATCTCGATTTGCTCTTGGATTATTACACAAATTCTTGAATTGGGTTTTCTGGGTTTCTTCAGTTCTTGACGGAAAAATCAAGAATTTTGACTGTTAATCTCCTCAGCAAAAAAAGAAAATTGGTCCGACGAATTGTTGTTTTCTGTTTGTTGCTTTCGAAAACTGTTTGATGATGATGCTGATAAAAATAATTGTTTGGTGTGAAATGACTAGGATGTTTTAACAAAACTTTTTATTTAAAAAATTCCACCTTACACGACTCTTATATCTGTTTTTTTTTTGGCTTGCAGGATCTCAATTTCCGACCAAACACATCGAACTAAAACACTCGTTTGTTTTGTAATAAACGGGAAACCATGGCGGTTTATTACACGAGTAATGTCGGTTGTTTCCCGCAAGAACCGATGTATATCAGTCATCAACAACAACAAGAAGCTTCTTCTTCCTCTGCCGCCGCCGCTTCTTTCGCCGGAGATAATAATGTTCGAAACGAGATGGTATTTATCCCACCAACCACAGGAGATGTTGTTGTAACAGGAAACGGTACCGTTTCGAGTAGCGATCTAAGCTTTCACGATGGTCAAGGATTGTCTTTGAGTCTTGGTACTCAAATCTCTGTTCCTCCGTTTCATTATCATCAATACCAATTGGGTTTTAACCAAACGGTTAAACAAACGACGCCGTTTAGTGTTGATGATGAGATCAATGTGAAGAACAAAGAGATGATGTTGTTGGGTCAATCTGATCCTTCCTCGGGGTATGCTGGTAATGTTGGAGTCGGATTGTACAACAGTTATAGGTATAGTGAGACATCAGGAGGGTTTATGAGCAGTGTCTCTCGTTCTCGGTATCTTAAACCGGCTCAGAATTTGCTTGATGAAGTGGTTAGTGTCAAGAAGGAGTCAAACCAGATGAGGAAGAAGAAGAAAGGTGAAGAGTTTAAGAATGGTTCTAAGGATACAGAAGGAGGGGGTGGTAGCGAGGTGTCCGCAACTGCGAGTGATTCGAATGGGAAAGCAATAGAGTTATCCGGAGCTGAACGTGAGGAGCTTCAGATGAAGAAAAACAAGCTTTTGAACATGGTTGATGAGGTAGTTATTTAACTAACTTGCATTTCTTGAAACTAGTTTTTCAATTGGTAGATGAATCTATTGTTCTTGGTGAAAGTAGGGATGCCTAATTCGGTGTTTGGTTCGGATTATGAAATGTAGAAACCAAAATTTAGTTTCATCCCCAACCGCGACGCCTATCCACTTAGTTTATTTCCTCTTTAATGTTGCTTTTTCGATTAGTTATGTCACTTCAGTTTTGGATCGGTTTATGGATTGATGAGGATACTTTGCTTGTTGTGGATGTGTTAATGATTACAGGTTGATAGAACATATAACAAATACTACCATCAAATGGAAGCATTAGCTTCATCATTTGAGATAGTAGCAGGATTTGGATCAGCTAAGCCTTACACATCGGTGGCTCTCAACAGAATCTCTAGCCATTTCCGCAATCTTCGCGACACGATAAAGGAACAAGTTCAGATTATCAGAGACAAACTTGGAGAGAAAGGAGGAGAGTCGTTGGATGACCAACAAGGAGAAAGGATACCAAGGCTGAGGTATTTAGATCAACGGTTGCGTCAGCAAAGAGCTTTGCATCAACAGCTTGGAATGGTTCGACCCGCTTGGAGACCCCAGAGAGGTCTCCCTGAAAACTCTGTCTCTGCGCTACGCGCTTGGCTCTTTGAACATTTCCTTCATCCGTATGTGTTATCTTCTCTCACAAGTCACACCTTCTATATTTCCAATTACAAAACATTGACTTTATGTTTTCTTTTGATGTGTAGATACCCAAAAGAATCTGAGAAAGTCATGCTTGCTAAACAGACAGGACTATCGAAAAACCAGGTAAGTAATCGGAGTATTTTTGTCTTGTCCTTTTCTCCATAAAGTTGTAATCTCTGTGTTCTGCTTGAGTCACTCACTCTTGGTTTCTCTGCTGTGTAATTAGGTTGCTAATTGGTTTATAAACGCTAGAGTTCGTCTATGGAAACCGATGATTGAAGAGATGTATAAAGAAGAGTTTGGTGATGAGGCTGAGTTACTAATATCCAAATCTACACAAGAACCCAGCAGCACCAACCAAGAAGACTCCTCCTCACAGCAGCAGCAGAAAGAAAACAACAATCTCGCTTATTCATCTGCAGACACAACAAACATTGTCTTCTCATCAGAACCTAAACCAGACCGCATCTCAGGCAATGATGATGAGCCACAAGGCCCACAACAGCAACAGATGAACCGGTCAGCGGATTACGATCTGATGAACTATCACGGGTTCAGTGTGGATGATTACCGTTACATTGCCGGAAACAACCAGCAGGACAGCAGATTCTCCAATTCCCATCACTTACACGACTTTGTCGTTTGATCTTATCGTCCTTGGAACATAGGAAATAATTCTTGAAGCACAAGAAAATGTGCTTTTTGCATTTTTATAGGTAGTCAGTCCTATAAATACACTACACCCGTATAAGTGGGCATAAAAAAAAAAGATACATCTAGGTAAGTTTTGTGTATAGTAGTAGTACACTTGTAAGCCAAAATATTTGATAAGTTTGTATGAGGATTCAGGGTGGTATAAAGAATACTTGCAAGTGTGTATATCGTTTCGTTGTGCTGTACTTGAGAGTTGAGACTCTTGTGGTACAGTTAGAATGTTTGAAGATTCTTCTTCTATAACGTCACTGGGTTGTCGAAACGGCACGCTGATATAATTTCACCAAACAAAACGGCGCTCATGCTCATATTTTTTTTTACTGGGACTGCGCTAATAAACGGCACGTAGTGTCCTCGTCATTTCAAAGTACGAAACACCTTGGATTATCAGTCTTCCGATTTCAATGGAGGTTTTTCAGTTAACAAGATTGTCGCCGGAGATTCTTTTCCGGTCTACTCCAATACCACCGAATTTTCCAATTCGTCGGAGATGCAAAAACTTCCGGCCAAATTCAGCGATCGGCGAATCTCGATCCGGTACAACAGATTCAAAATCTCCGAACCGGATGTTCATTCTCGGGATGGGATACGTCGGAGGGTTTTTCGCTCAACAGCTTAAAGAATCAAGCTGGTATGATTATATGATGATGATGATATCAAACTCAATTATTGTTGGTACACTTTTTTGTGAGAAGAAGATGTTAAATATATTTGGTGAGAGTTTTAGGGTGGTTTCAGGGACTTGTAGGAGTGATTCAAAGAAGAAAGAATGGGAAAAGAGAGGATTTGATCTTCAACTCTTTTCTGCAGATTCACCTCAGTAAGGGTTTTTTTTTTTTAATGGTCGTAGTCTCTAAATATGAGTCTTGAAACTTTTTTGTTTCCTTGTTGATTAGATGGAGTGTGTTAGAAACTGTGAAAGATTACACTCACCTGCTCGTTTCCATTCCACCTTTAGCAGACATTCGTGATCCGGTTCGTTAACATTTGCTTTCTTCCTTAGCTTAGTGTTTGATGTATTTATCTAGCTGACAAAAATTTATCTTTTGATCACTTTGAGAAGATGTTGCGGAATGTAGAACTTGTTAGAGACAAGCTTTCGAGTGGAAATCTGCAATGGCTTTGTTATCTCTCATCCACAAGTAAAATTTCCTTTATCCTTTCATCACTAGATTGATGCTTTTTGCATTTTACAGTAGATTGAAACCTCCCTTTCTCTTTACTTTTCTTGTCAGTTTACTTTCTTGGTTTGGATGTGTTATTATGTAAAATCTCTTGTAGGTGTTTATGGAGATTACGGTGGTGCGTGGGTCAGTGAGGAGTAAGTATCTTCTATCCAAATGTCGTTTCTTTTTGTCATAATTAGCTTAAGATGGTGACTCGAAGGTCGTTCCATTGCAGTCATCCTCCAAATCCTAAAACTCAGACAGCCAGACTGAGGTTAGCTGCAGAGGAAGGATGGTTAAATTTGGGTCGTGATCTTGGGGTATCGACTCAAGCCCTTCGACTTGGAGGTATCTATGGACCTGGGAGAAGGTTGTTAAGAGTTTCTGCTTGTTTCTGTTATCGCCAAAAAAGACTTTAAAAACTGATTTGGATGTTGCTGCAGTGCGATTGATACCTTGTTAAAGCAGAAGGATTTGTCTGAAGGTCAATTAAGAAGAGCATCTCGGAAGTTCACGTCGAGAGTACATGTTGAGGACATATGCCAAGCTCTTCACGCTACGATTGAAAAGTCATCATCAGGGTATAATATGCCTTCATGTTCAGTTTATGAGATCAAATATGATGATTCAACCATTATTGCAGGGAGATCTACAACCTAGTTGATGATGATTCAGCACCAAGAGAAGAGGTGTTTGAATATGCCTTGAAGTTGATTGAAAAACGTTGGCAGGGAAATATCGAAAGAAAACCATTTCTGTATGAAACTCAGGAGGAGAGTTCACTGAGAGGCGAAAAGCGAGTCCTTAACGAAAAATTGAAGAATAAACTAGGAGTGAAATTGCTATATCCTTCTTATAAGTCGGGATTGCAAAGCATAGTTGAAAAGATGGACAACCCTTTTTGATGAGGACAGAACATGACAAAACTGTTAAGGAGTATCTCTCATGCCAAAATTGTTAAGCTTATCCTGTTTTTCTTCTGTACTCTCCAAAACCACAAGTTTGTTTCATTGGTTATAATTATAAACGGAGAACTGAACAAAAGATCAAAATGATTTAAGGACAGCTTCTCTTTATCCAAAGCTCGACCTCTTAGGTATGGATGAGATGTTGTAAAGTTGTCTGCTTAAGGCCCTGAAAAGTGGCAAAGGCAGTTTGAGTTGAGTAATTAATCTTGTCTTAGAGGGAAAGTGAACATATTGAGTCTGGATCTTTTACCTAAATGCTTGAAGAAAGCCTAAGCCTTTTGTTACTATGCCTAGACCAAAAGCTCTTCTTCGATGTAGAATCCCCAGCCATAGGTTTACTCCACTTGGAGCTGATGGAACCGAAATGCCATTTTGAAAAAGACTTCGACGAGGAGCCTTGTGTACTCGAACTAGGATCCATCTTCAGAGCTTTTCTTTCTCGTTCTCCCATTTTCTGCAACACCAGTTCGTTGTATTCACTGCCGCCATTACTATCTACCACACGGTTTTTACATCTTTTGTAGTTCTTCGCCTTTGATTCTGCCTCAGCCTTTAGGACCTTCCTGGATATCTCAGCAACTTGTTTCTCCCCAATTGTGCATATGGGACACATAGGATCATACCTTTCGGTCTCACTTGTCATGGTCTCTAAGCATTCCGCATGGTAAACATGGCCACATGCTAGAACAGCAGCAATCGGGAGGTCAAATCTGCCAGTCATAAGCTTTGAGCAATACCCACAAGTCTTCTCATCTACGGAACCTTCAGAAGAAGCACAATGGGACCCAGTGGCAAAGTAATTGCTACAGGTTGAAAGCCTACATGAGGACCTTCCTTCAGATTCTGAGCAAGCACTGAGAGATTTCAATCCCAAAGGACTATAAGAAACCTGCCTAAAAGACTGCTGCCCAGGTGACCCTCGAGCTCGTCCAGGTGGGGTTGATCTGGGAGGAAGCGAATATGTGAGAGCTGATGGAAGAGGACAGTCCGAGGTGGAACTCAAAGGGTTTGGCAAAGCTGATGAAATAATTTCGGGTGAGTCTACTACATTCCTCACCTGAAAATATGAAAGAAAAAAGGAGTTACGACACTCTGAAGGGTACTAAGTAGAGGTATCATAAGGGCAACACACCCAAAAATAATATAGACTCTGATCGAGCAAGTAAAGCATCTAACCTCAACACGAACAGGGCTTGCCATGGATACATCTGCTCAGAGGAAAATAAATAAGTAAGAGATAGCAAAACAAAGCATGTATTCATTACCATAACAAAAGCTAATCTAATTCAAAAATACACAACAATACTACATCATTAGACTTGTAACCAGAAACTTTCAGGATAATCAACACTGGGATATAGACAATGATAACTAGCACTCCCTACCAAAAAGTGAAATGTCTCTTCATCTTTAAAGCTGCAGAATCTGCCTATTCATTTCAAGCAGACTGGAGATTTACAAAGAAGGAATACTAGTGGACTCAAATACCAGTGTAGTTTATCAATGACTCCAGCTTCCCAAAACAAAGAAGGAAAACTAGTGGACTCAGATACGAGTGTAGTTTATCACTGATCTGTTTCCCAAAACAAAGAAACTGAAAATCCTGCATTATCCTATAAAATCTCGAGAAATTGTTTGAACGAAATTACCTGAAGGAGATCGGACAGCCAAACTTGTGCGCATTAGAGAAAGCGGAATCATGATCGCAGCTCTTCTCACCCCTGAGTGTGCAGATTTCTGAGTGGCAGAAGTAGCTAAACCCCCTGGAAAGCCTCCCCTTGCAGATGGAGGTGCATCTTCGATGTCATCAGCAACGCGGCGCCTGTTGTCCCGGCGGAAACTCCAACGTTGTGAGCTCACTTGATTCCGAATAGCTCCATTTCCGGATCCATTAGGAAGATTTCTCTCCCTCCCAGCCACACAACAAACTGATCCCATATTCTCTTAAAGACAGAGACACATAATCTTCAATCTTCCTAATCGATCCCTGAAAATAACATATCACAGTATAATCTAAGCCATTAAAGTAGATAAACATTAGCAAAACCCACAAATTCTAGTACTTGTGGAGGCAGAAAATCATCAACTAATTAAAGGAGAATTGAAATCAACAGATGATTCTAAATATCTAAATCAACAAAAGACCATATTCAAATTCAGAAAAGGCAGAAACAAGGAACTCACCAGACAAAACAAGCTTTCCGCAAGAACAAAAACCAATCTGAGATTACTGAGAAAAGGGAAGCAGTTGGGTGAATTTGTGTCTAGGGAGGAAACAAACGGACACACAAGGAATTGTGCCACGTCCCTACTCCTTTTTTTCTTTCTTCTTATTATTAATTAATGCTTTTCTCTATATTTGTTTTCTGGTCAAAAGACTCAAAGATTTGTTTCCTTTTTCTTTTCTTCTTCTTATACATTCACATAACAATATCTTTTTTTGTACCTTAAATTCATTTTTAAAAGTGGCTTACCAATTTTGTCCCTGAATTCAAATAAATTATCGAAATTTTGTGTATATTATAAAGGGGAAAAACCCTGAAAAATACACCAATTATTTTTCATTTGCCATAAAAATA